>JARWLC010000015.1:26989433-27066933 GCA_033318265.1 Phyllotis vaccarum
TAGGTCCTTAACAAGTTGATAGGGGAGGAAGCTAGTTGAGATAAAGTTAGCTAATCCATTCATGAGATCAAACAAGCTTATTCTCTACTCTCGAATGTGGACATAGTACTTTAAACTTCCATGTTGACTCTCCCACAATAATAAATAAAATAAATAAATAAAAATATAACCTGTAATTGTAAGCCAAATAAACTCTCCCCTAAAGTTTATTTTGATAGAGTAATTTATCACAGTAACAGTGATAAAAGTAGGAAAGAGGGACACTTTGGGGACAGACTGTATCAAAGACCTGGAAGAGATGCTTGTCAACATCTGTGGGACTCACATGTGTTTTTTTCATTTTTGGTTCCTTGAGCTGTACTGCCATTCTTCAAAGCTGCTCTGAGGTGCAATGGTGATGAGGAGATGTCATCCAACAGCTTTCATGGTCCAAGAAATCCCAAGACCCTCAAGTTGGATTATCTGGAAGCTTCCTGGGACTCTAGGAATATAAGGGTTCTTATAGGTGGGTGAGTTCAGTCAAGAATTTCCTATGGTTTGGGAAAAGTAGATGGGTTTATCTAACCTAAAGCTCAGCATGTGTTTTCCACTCCTTCATGGGTGGTTTGAAAAGATGCTAGATGAGCAAAGTGTCCAGAAGTCATTGTGTAGCAGGACCTGGGCAGGGCAGAAATAATGTGGGCAGAACTCATTTACTAGGATAATGTTCCAGAGCGGAGTTTAGAAGCACCCAACACTGGGCTCTATGCTTGTGATCTTTTAGGTTCTTCCAGGAGGAAACACTTCAGGTATCATTGATATTGATGAAGATTGCAGAGCACCTCTTGCTTTTAATTCCCTACTGTGCAAAGCTGGTCCTTCTTTAGGACTGACTTTGGAGAGAAGAGATAGTGAGTACTGTGTTCTTACTTCTTTTAGTTACAAGGGAGTCAGCGAGTCCCCCTGGTCACTGCACGGTGGTCTACCCTAAACATTCCAGAGGGAGAGAAGTTGTTTCTTTATGTTCATTTTTGTGGAGGGAAGTACTCCAGGCATCTCCAGTCAGGATCTCACTGATATTATCCCCTATTCAGTATAATTTTTGATGTTTGTCTTAACAGAACCATACTTACCCAGAGGACTGTTCAAAATCAAATTTCCTATGAAAAACAATATCTTAAAATAGAAGAGAAAGAAGGAAGCCAATGTGAAGCCACACTCTTTGATTACAGCGATAAGATATTATAGACAAAGTACAATTGTAAAGACAGAGAAAAACAACTTAGTAGTTGTCAGGGATTAGGAGATGGGAGAGGGTTGAGTATTCAGAGGAGGAATGATTTCAATGCAGTCAAGAGTACCTTGCATCCACGATCACAGTAGAAGCAGAGTGTTAGACATTTGCCCAACTTCATAAAGTACACACCACCAAAAACGAATCCTAATGTAAACAATGGCCTTTGGTGGTGATGTGTTTATACTCTTCTCCTGGGGGTGTTGACAGTGGGGGACCAGGAAGCTTCGGGGGTATATGTTGTGAGCTCTAAACTGCTATACAACAGTCTTCTTAAAGAGTAGAAACAAAAGTGTTAATTGTTGTGAAATTAGAAGAAAAGGTGTTAAATATTTTTGACTTAGATGGCCCCTGAAGTTGTTTCAATTGCTGAAGTTGGAACAAATTTAATTTGATTAGGATGATTTAATTTGAAGTGGATGCCCATCTTCTTATTAGGGTTCTCATGTCGTTAGCCAGTGTTAGTGCCTGAGGGCATAGATTTAAACATTTAGCCTTTGCAAGGAGGGTAGTCTGCTTGTTCTTTAGAATGATGTCTTGATTAAATCATGCCGTTTCTAAATCTCAGGTCTTCTAAAGTTTAAAGTTTTGTATTCAGATCTTTGACTTGGAATCAAGTGGGGGAAATTCTATGAAATTATAAATTGAAGTACTAGTAAGAAAATAACCTTTTAGCTAAATGTGGGGATTTGTTTATGGATATTGAACAAAAGCAAGAACTACGTCTTCTAATTGAGTTAGATAAACAATAGAAAGTAACTGGATTCATTGGAGTCAGTAAAATCCTTTATACTCTGAATATTTCTTTATGATAAAGCGTTAATATTCAAGATTTAGTCACTTAAAATGCTAGTATAGGGATGGGAGATGGCTTAGTTAGTAAAGTTCCTGTTTCATAAACATGACATCTTGCATTCAGATCCCCGGCACCCATGTACAATCAAGGCATTAAAAACTTCAATGCTGGGAGTTACGTGGTAGATATTGGTAGATCATTACTCAGTGAGCCTTGCCAAATTGATGAGCAACAGGTTCTGTAAGAGACCCTGTTTCAAAATGTAAGGTGGAGAGATCTAGGAAGACCCCCACTGCCACAAATTAAAATACAGGAGTGATTATCAGATATTTTCATTTTAGATGTTAATTTTACATGTACGTAAAGTATGTTTTCGTATTTGTACCTTTACGTTCCGAGAGTAAAGATTTTAAAGTTACCCTCATTAAATATATGACCTTTCTAAAGTTATGCAGGATATTGATTGTATGGATTGAATAATGCAGAGCACGGAGCATGGAGGATAGCAATAGAAGAAGGAAATTAATTAAAACAAAATGTAATGTGTTACAATGAGGTTTCTGGCCCTGTCTGGCCAGAGGTCAAAACCCACAGATCTGTGGTCCCAGACCGCTCAGCTACCCGCTGCTGCTTAGGCCCCCAAAATGAGTCAGCAGCAGCTTATATTAACTTCATCCTGTTTGGCCTATGGCTCAGGCACATTGCTAGCTAGCTCCTTCATCTTAACTCAACCCATTCTCATTAATCTGTCTGCCACGTGGCCCGTGACTCACCTGTGTTCCTTACGTGTTTCTTCTTTGGGCATCTGTCTCTGACTCTGCCCTGCTTCTCCCACCTATTCTAATTCCCTACCTACTTCTTCTACGATGCTCATCAAGGGCTAAAACAGCTCCTTTATTTAAAGATTGATATTCACAGCATATGGAAAGACATTCCCACATCCGTAATGCCATGTATATATGAAAATGTCCCAACTGAAATTTGGATGCTAAATTAAAATTATAGTAATAATAAAAATCCACATAAAAATGATAAAAAAGTTCACCTATGTGAGTATAGGGGAGGAAATGGGAAGGAGGAGAAAGTGGGCCCTTATTCTTCAACTGTCTTTTCCTTAGAGAGAAATTCCTTCATAAAGTAGAAACACTATGTGGATCTGAGATTTCAAGGAGTCTTGACTGGCCTCTCCTTGCCTCCCTTCTCCTCCCTCTTCCTCTCCCCTCTTTCCTCTCCTCCCCTCCTTCTTCCTTCCCCTCTTTTTCTCCCCTCAAATTGTCTCATTTTTTTTTTATTGCTTAATAGCAGTTAATACCACTTACAAAACAGTGAGACTATCTGTCAAATAATGTACATAGTTTGTTCTCAAAGGCTTTCAAGAAACTGGTGTCTTATAGTTTTTGTTTTTTTTTTTTTTTGTTCCTATTGATGTGATAAAATACTCTGACAAAAATAATTATTGGAAAAAGACGTATTTTAGCTCACAGTCTAAAATCCATCTACCAGAGCCAGGAAATCAAGAGGGTAGAATCTTGAAGCAGCTGCTCATACTGTACCTACAATCTGAAAGCAGAGAATGGCAAATGCTTCCTATTAACCAGCTTCCTTCCTGTACACATATAGTCCAGGTTCAAAGCCACGACTTTTGACTGTGGACATCTTCTCATTTCTATAAGCACACTCAAAATAATCCCCCACAGCATGCCCAGAAGTCCACACCCTAGGGAATTCCAGATTCTGTCAAGTTGACAACACTATCACTACATCCTGCACAGTATCTCTCCACATTGCCTCACCGATTACTGTGTTTTTCTGTCATGTAACAACACATGGACTTTACATTACGATCATTTTTTTCTTGTCTTATTTTGTCATATACTAGAGACTCTTTAGCTGCAGAGTCCATATGGGAAATGATATTAGAAGTTCCAAGAACTTCCTACCTTTGTCTGGGACATCTTTGTTACCCTCCCTGCAACTGTCTTCCAGCCCAGTGCAGAGTCAAACATATCTGCATCTCTGCTCATTTCAGGAGCAACGCTGCTTCAAAGGTTCATTTGAAAGTGATGTTTAGAAATCTGATTATTGGATTTCCAGGCTGGTCTCTAAACATCCACTTCACCCTTTGTCTGAAATACTTCTGATTACAAAGAAAATAAAAACAATAGTCATGCAAAAGCCGTGATGAAAGCATGGAAAAACAAAATTTAATTAGAAAGTGTGTTCTAATGTGAAGCAGTTGCCTTTGAGAAATTGTGTATTTAATCTGTGAAAAATGAAAAGCGGAGGAGCCTTTAAAAACTTCTCAGCCTTATGTTTTGGGAGATTCATGAAACTGTCCGCCCCTTTATGATGTCTAATTTGACATCAAAGTTTATGTGTTTCTCTTTGTGTTTTTGCAGTGAATTTTTATTCTTCTGGTCTCTTGGTTTGATCATTCCCAGCTGTGTGACCTTTAATCTTTGTGCTTCATCTATTCCTAATGGTGACGATTATGGCTATCTCTGTGGGTAACTGTGAACATGAGATACGCTGAACTTAAAATGCTTACAATAACCCTACACACACTAAGTTTTTATTAAGTGTAGATATTTTGTTATTGTATTTCTGTGAATGCTCCTATACTTAAACATGCTTACATCTTATTCTCCAGTTACTTGTCTGTGTCCCCTTTACTTTATGAGATGTCAGTAACTTAGGAGGTTATGTGACTTCCAGAGAATAAATCACATAAACTTTGAAGCACTATACATACTTATTTTGACTTGTTTTGTTATCTATTGAAGTAAAGCTAAGAACAGAGGAAGAAAAGCAGGCTTAACTTTCATGAGTCATAGACAAGTGGCCTAAGGAGAAAGGACTGTGGAAGGTCTACATGCAAGTCTACAGTGGGTGTGGGAAGAGTAGACATCTTGGTGTTAACATGTTTAACACAGGAAGATAATCTATATTGCATGACATAATTCATGCCTGTTTGCCCATGCTAGGGCATGTCACGAAAGTATTATGAATTCAGAAAAGGCATGTTTCCATGAATAAATCTTTACCCTGTTATTTAACATTGAACACATAGATTCAAGTAGGCTTTGCTGCTTAGACTATTTTGCTTCCCAGTACCAGTTGAACCTAAGGCCTGCCACATGCTAAGCAAGCAATATACTATTGAGCTACATCCCTAGCTAGATTTGTTTCTCAATGTTCACCTGCACTCGAGGTGCGAGAGAAGAAGGGGATTGTGACAAGGATGACAGGGAATGTCTCACCACTAGCTTGTTCTCTAGTAATGGCTATGCAATATTTTAGCAGACAGTTGTATTAGAAAGGATTTTCAGTGAAGTAATTACCTGCTGTCTTAGTCAGGGTTTTTAATTGCTGTGAAACAACACCATGACCATGGCAACCATACCAAGAAAACATTTAGTTGAGGTGACAGCTAACAGTTTGAAAGTTCAGTCCATTATAATCATGATGGGGAGCATGGTAGCAAGCCGGCAGACATGGGTGCTGATTATGTCTTGACCAGAAGGCAGCAGGAAGTAAAGTGACTGTCATACTGAGTGAAGCTTGAAAAAAAGACCTCAAAGTCCACTTCTACAGTAATGCACTTGGTCCAATAAGCCACACCTCCTAATAGTGCCACTCCCTTTGGGGGCCATTTTCTTTCAAACTGTCCTTCCTCCATAACATAACTTTAAGGAGAGATAGTATGTTTGTAAGCTACAGATATTGTTGGTTTGTTTCTTATATATAGAATCTAATGTGTTGTAGTCTGGGCTAAAAATGACACAGCTTTGTTTAATAGCCAGTAAGTGGAAATTGTGTGTGTGTATGTATATCTATATCTATCTATCTATATATAGATACACACCAATAAAAATTAACAAAATTAATTTGTACCACAAAGAAATGAAGAATGAACAAACAATGTGAACAAATATAAAAAAAATTATGAGGAAATGTATGCAGGTATAACAAAGTAATTTTTTAACTTAAAAATCTATTTATTTTATTTGTATATGGGTGTTTTACTCACATGTATGTATGTGCACCACCAAGAGGAAATTGGATACCCCGGGACTAGACTTATTCATGATGTGGCTGCTGAAAACCAAACCTGTGCTCTCTGCAAAAGAAAAAAGTACTCCTTACCAATAAACTACCTCTTTAGCCTCACAAAGTACATCTATGTGAACCATAGATAATGTCTCAATTCATCCACAGTGATGAAAATCTAGACCATGGTACTGACACTGATAGGGAAGGATCCTGAGAGAGCTGTCTGTGATTGTGCAGATAGCTGTCTTCTTTGTTTTAGCACAGTGTAATAGATGTATGTATTCTTTAAAAGTCATCAAAGTGTACATAGAAATTTTTCATTATAGTTTGGCCAAGTCTAAAATTGAAGCACTATTACATATAAATTATATTTAGAAACATATATTTATTTCAGTAAGTAAAAAAAATAATACTTCTTTGTAGATGTTATTTGTAAGGGGAGTGTGCATACAGAAAAGAACTGGTTTTGGTTTTAGAAACTTTCAACTGTTTTTTATCTGAAAATATATAAAGAAGTATAATTTATATGTAAATTTAGTCAGCTTTTAATTAGAAAGAAATAATAGATCCAGACTTATTGCACACATTGTAAATTTTTAGAAAAGAAATTTCAGTATTTGAAAATGAGACTTACATAAAATTAAGGAGGCATGGTTACTGTAAAGGGTCTATGTAATTAGTTTAATGTGTTTATTATTTTTTATGTGCATAGTATGTATATATGTGTTTCTGTGTGAGCACTTACATGTGTCCTAGCATGTGTGTGGAGGTCAGGTGACAACCTCAGGTGTTAGTAATCTTCTATATTGTTTTGAGGAACTCAAATTGTTTATGGCTGTGGTGATTTGAGCATGAATAGCTCTCATAGGCTCATATACATGCATGCTTTGTCACCAGGGAGGGACACAATTTGAAAGGATTAGAAGGATTAGGAGTTGTGACTTTGCTGAAGGAGTGTGTTACTGTGTGTGTGATCTTTGAGGTTTAAAAAGCCCATAGCATTTCCAGGCTCTCTCTCTTTCTGCCAACAGATCAGGACATAGCTTTCAACTACTTCAACACCAGCCTGCATGATGGCCATGCTTCCCACCATGGTGAAAATGAACTAAGCCTATGTGACCATAAGTAAGCCCCCAATTAAATGATTTCTTTCATAAGAGTTCCTTGCTCATGGTGTCTTTTTACAGTGATAGCACAGTGGTTAAAGCAATGGCTATTATGCCAAGCTAGCTGGGCAGTAAGCTTTGAGGGATTTTCTTCTCTCTGTCTCCCATTTTGCTGTAGGAGTACTGGCATTGCAGATGTGGGCTTCCATTTTGAGCTTTGTAGAGGTTCTAGGGGTTTTACACTTTAGTACTCACAATTGTGCAGAAAACTTTCATCTGTGGAGCCATTTACTCCGTCCCCTGAAAGACTTTACTCATTCTTGTATGATATAGTGGAACTGCCTTGTGTGTGTGTGTGTGTGTGTGTGTGTGTGTGTGTGTGTGTTGCTAGAAATTAAATACTGCATATTGTAAATGTTTAATAATTTCTATACAACTAAGCTCTGTACCCATCCTAATTTTGGATTTTGTTTAGTGAACTGATTTTTGTCTGGATGTATATTTAGTTTTCCTGCTATGGGTTGATACTAATAATGGCATTTTTTGCATGCTTATGAGAAAATTTAGTTTATTTTCTTATAGGTAAATGGCTTAAAAAGCAGTTGTTTCCTTGGGTTACCTAACAGGTGGAACTGTAACTCTGGCTAGTGTTTATCTAGGACCCTCTCATACTCTCTTTCCTCTTCCCCCTCTCATCCTTTATGTTTTATTTCCTAAGGTAAGCACCTCATACATTTTATGCACATAGTTATTCTTTGTCTAACTTTTCCCAGCACCTTAGGGACCAATGATACAAAAATATAACTAAAACAAATCATATACTTTATTTTCATAAGAGGCTCACAATTTAAATGGTGAGAAACTACTTAGACAAATGGAACATGGAATCTAACCTGATTTGGGTAAATGAGTTTTATGAGTATTCTTGTGCAGATGTAACATCTGACATGAATTTTGAGAAACCAAAAGAAAAAAATGCCTGGGAATTCAAGAGATAGAAAAGAGAGTGGAGGGCTAACAGGAGCCAAAAGAATTTTCTGTAATACTATGAAGCACGGAAGGATACCAGAGCAGTCAGAAAATGTTGATTATTTTCACTGTGGCTAGAAGACACATTTGGAAGGGATGTGGAGGAACTGAGGCCAGCGGCCAGCTTAGGGACATGAAGGTTTTATGCAGGTCATGCTGCAGAGCTTTGATTTGATTTGATTAGAATTTGATTTTCCTTAAAGATTCACAAAGCTAGCTAACTGAAGCCTTAAATCAGAGGACAGACCTCATTGAATTTTGTTCTTTAGATAAATTGTAGCTAATTAACTAGGGCAAGAGTAGTAGTAGGGTGTGCATATAGAGATTGCAGATGTGGCAAGGAGGTGATGAGGATTACAAGAGAATGAAGCAATTGATTCAGAAATGAGTGGGTAGAACCAATTGGACTTCGTGATTAATTGTGGTTGAACAAGAGGATGGCGAAAAATCAAAGATGACTTACAGTCAGTCTTGAGTCACAGGATGTATAGTTAACACTGCTAAGGCAGAGCGCTGTGAGGAGGAGAAGATTTTGATAGAGGAAGCTAAAGTTTAAGCCACCTAGTAATGGTAGTTCTGTAGGTGGAGATAGGAAACTTTTTTTTTAACAGTAAACAAACTGACAGATTTCACAGCCAATATTTCCTTCTTTCTTACCCCGCTGACCTGAAGGGTTTTAATCCACGGTCATTAACAGGCTACAAGGGACCCAAGAGACTTTCAGAATCTCCCCAATCAATGCCAAGTTTCTGGAAAACATTCACCATGTATGGAATCTACCCCTTGCACATGCTTCTTTATGAATCCCCATCCCTCGTGGACCTTTCGATTCAAGCATTTAATCTTTTCTGTTGTGTTTCTCATCTCATTTCTTTCCAATTTTCCTGAGTCCTTGCTTTCTGGATCGCGGACTGGACGGAGGATGCTAACAAATGCTTAACCAATACTCAGGAGACAGTTGCTTCACAGCTCTGGCCCATGGTGCTCTTGTTAGAGCATTCCTCTATGTTGCCAGCTGTAAAATAATAACCACGCATTGCTGACTCATGTTCAGCTTCTGACTCATGGTGGCCCCTCTCCACCTCCACGGCAAACCTGTGCTCCATGTTCCCCCATCCTAAGGCCATGACAGGTGCTTGTCTTTCCCCTTTGCTTTCCTGGCAAGTATTTGTTACTGTTTTGATTTCTCAAAAATCATTTTGGGTTTCAATTTTGTCTTTAAAGGAGCTTAACAATTTTCTTTATTTTGTGTATAACAAAATTTCAAGACACAGTTATGAATGATGTATAAGCTGCTCACGTTCTACAAATCTGCTGCGGATGACAGTGATCAGTGAAGGGTTTGGAAGGCTCAATGGACCAGGGTTCTGTGGTGCCCCGTGGAAGGGACCTTACTCATCATCTGTTGTCATATACTGAGTAACAACAAGAATAAGAAGAATTAGAGCTAATACAGCATTAACAGACTTTTATCATACTAGTTGTTAAAAAAATTTCCTTTCTCTTATTCACTTTAAATGAAACTTACTTAAGTTCTACTAAGATAAGTGTTGCTTTCTAAGACAGAAATGAAAATACCTTGAGTAGCTTAATTGATAGAGGCTCAGAACAAAAGTTTATTTTCATCTATAAATAAATTTGTCATACTGAAAAGTAAATGTTTTTTTCCATCCTACAGGGTAGTCATCCATTGACAAAATTATAATGCGTTCAATGTCACTGAGATACAGGAAGATCCCATGTTACTATGATCTTTTGAGGTCAAAAGGATCTTCACCATTTTAAGTATGTCTAAATGGTTTTCATAATCATCTCTGTGTAAGTATATGTATGTGTAAAACTTACAAAAAATACAAGTATGGAAGCACAATAATTTCTAAAGTTGTCCAATATCTTTTTGGGTATTTAGATGACTTATAATATTTGATGATCAAAAAAATAAGTTTGTAGAACTGGAAATGTGGCTTTACAGTTAAGAGCACTTACTGTTCTAGCAGAGGACCCAGGTATGGTTCCATGAACCCTTAACAGGCAGCTCACAAGGGTCTGTAACTCCAGTAGCAATGAGATCTGATACTCTTTGACCTCAGCACACCTATAGACAGGTGGTATTCATAAACTCACACAGATACACATACACATAAATATAAATAAATAAAAATAGATGTTAGCTAATAATTTTTAAAAGAAGACAAGAATGTAAATAAAGATACATTGAATAAACTATACATTTGATTTATTTAGCAATATCTCTAGCATGCTTTCCTGTATGTAATAATTTATATATGCACAGAGGAATCACTTATGAAAATTTTAGGATGAAATATTTTTTCCACAAACCACACAATATTGAAGCAATTGATCCAAAAGTCTTTGAGGGAGACCACTCTCTGCTTTAGAAGCTCTGCAATATGGTACAGATATGATACTGAGAAACAATAGTCACCAGCTCTGTGGTCCATTCTGTTTTGTGGAAAGTGCCATTTGGATGATGGTGTCACAATCAAGAAATGTAAAAAGCATTATGGAGACACTTTGGTGAACATATTTGTTATCTGCTAAATGCCCATCCACCTCCCACCTTGGCTGCTGAGAAAACACCCAATCATATCAATGAACATCAGCAGCAACTCTCACCCTAAGGTACCTCAAGTTTAATTTATGTATCTTTCCTTCCTCCTTTCCTTTATTTCCTTAAAATGTTTTTTTTTATAATTAATTATGGTCTAGAACTGTACATATCACCAAAACATTTTTTTTTTTTTTAAAAAAAAAGCACGTCAATTTTTGCCTTTCTGGAGCTTGGATTTTATAGGGAATAAAAAATTAAGCATTAATGCATCTAGTTAATGAACTCTGTATTATTTTTTAAAAACTTCTTTCTTCTCTTCATTTAATATCAAGATTTTGTTCTTTGCAGTTTCACTTTAAGATGTTTATACGTGTGTGTCTGTGCACACGAGGGTAGGTGTCGGCAGGAGTCGGAAGTGTGTGCATCTGTGCACACGAGGGTAGGTGTCGGCAGGAGTCGGAAGTGTGTGCATCTGTGCACACAAGGGTAGGTGTCTGCAGGAGTCAGAAGTGTGTGTGTGTCTGTGCACATGAGGGTAGGTGTCTGCAGGAGTCAGAAGTGTGTGTGTGTGTGTGTGTGTGTGTGTGTGTGTGTGTGTGTGTGTGTGTGTGTGTGTGTGTGGACATGAGGGTAGGTGTCTGCAGGAGTCAGAAGTGTGTGTGTCTATGGACATGCGGAAGTCAGAAGTGTGTGTGTGGTTGGGTTGGTATTACAGGGAGTTGTTTGCCACCTGGTATGGGGGTTGAGATCTGAATTTGGGTCCTCTGCAAGAACATTACATATTTTTAACCTTGAGCTGTCTCTTTAGCCTTCCAGTTTCTCTCCTGAAATCTAGCAGTTTTCTTTTCTGAAAGGAGAAATTGTTTGAGACTTCATGGGATTAGACCTACTAGCTTAGGTAAATTATTTTGAAAATATATGTTATACATAAAGCAGTGTATCTGCTTCTCTGAACTCTGTCTCAGTTACTAGAAACAGCTTACAATCCTGCTGGTTGTAGTTAGAGTGAGAAGGGTATCTTTAGTGAATCACTATTACAAATTCCCAGCACTCTCTCTGAAAGAAAGCCCAGAGCTCCAAAATGCTTTGCAACTGTTCATTAGCTAATCGTATCTCCAAACCCGAGGGCTCCGAGTAATATAAAGTTTGTTTTTTCCTTGATCATTTTTGGTTTCCATTATAGCACCATTAATTCTGAGCTCCCGATCTTGGTTTTATTTTGATATGTTTCTTTTGTAAGTGTTTGTAGTAACTTCTCTCCCTCCCTCCCTCCTTCCCTCCCTCCCTCCCTCCCTCCCTCCCTCCCTCCCTCCCTCCCTCCCTCCTTTCTTTCTTTATTTTTTTATTTATTTATTTTTTCTTTCTTTCTTTCATAGTTTTGCTAGAATGCCCAAGGGGCTTGGGACAATGCTGCCTAAAAGATTAATACAAAAATGAACTACATTTTCATTCTTTGTCATCGGCCAGAATACCATTTGGAATCCTTTCTTGGAATATGAATCTCCCTAGTATTCACCACAGTGGAATTCAGGGGCAAAGTACACCCAGCAGTTCTGGTATCAACATCCACCTTACTGAGGAAATTAGGGATGTAGGGCTTTTGATGCCGATTTTTACTGCAAACACACTATTCTTCACTGTGCTATTTGAAATGCAGAGGAAATGAATGACTTAAGAATCACATTTTAACTGATTAAGCAGTTTGCACATTGATAGTTTAGGCTTTTCAAAATTGTCAACTAACAGCCCATAGAGAAATGAAGTCTTGGTTATACCAAACTGTGATTCACGTGACAAAGGCTGGTTTTAAAATTTGCTTATTTGTAACTCATCAAGATGTTTCTCCTTTAGTTTATCACTTGCACAAACACGGTGAAAAAACACTTGGTAAACGTTTGTTCAGGGATGTGGCTACTTAAACCAAAACACCTACTGTGTTAACACATGTGACCCATTTAGCACTAAGTGGTGCTATAAATGACCAGGTGGCCTGCAGATCTCTCAGCAAAGAGAGTCAGTGAGCCATCTGAATCTCCTTGCCTTTATTGTAGATCTGGCGGGAACAACACTTTCACATCTGCTACATTCACACACATGATCCATGTTCAACAAAGATCTTGTCCCATATCTGGGCCTGGATGTTAAATACACATGTTAGCTCAAGGAGGTTTTGTTCCAGCTGGCAATGACTGGTAGATTTCCAAATGCAGAATTTCATCTGAGCTGGGACTCACATGATCTGAAGCACATTTATGTTGGCAATAGGAAAACTGGAGTTATAACAGATAGACTGAAATATTGTTTCATGATGGATTACACAAGACACCGTTCTTTCAAAAAGTTTTCTATCACACAAAGGCCAGAGATCATATAATTCCCATTCAGGACCATCTGTCAAGAGGCCTCCTCTCACCAAAAAGTTACATTGCCAAAATAGAGATTTTCAGAATGATTTCAGCATTAGGGATTACATGTAATATTTGTCATAATCTCAGACTTTGAAAATGGCTAGGTACCTTGCGCTTCAGAATCTTGCTTTAATGAAACGGTATAAAATATCAGAACAAAATAGCCAGATTCACCAGTTCCTCAATTACCATCTCAGACTAGAGCCCTTCAATGACAAGTGCTCAATGGTCTCAAGTCCTCAGTAGGTTCAACCTTTTAGAGTAATGGTTCTCAAACTTCCTAATACAGATCCTCATATTGTGGTGACCCCCAACCATAAAATAATTGTGTTGCCACTTCACAACTGTAATTTGCTACTTAATGAATCATAATGTAAGTATCTGATGTGCAGGATAGTCTTAGGTGATGCCTGTGAAAGGATCATTCAATCCTCAAAAGGTAGTGTCCGACAGGTTGAGAACCACTATCTTAGAGATTCCTTCATCACCTAATAGGGCCATACTATTGATCAAACCTCTAACAACCTAAATGTAAGAAACATCATCTAAGAGACTGTTAACTATTTTCCAAATTGGTAGTTATTTTACATTTGAGCAAATATATACTCAAGCATAGAATACCAGAACATTTTCTCATAAGAGATACAAATAATTTATAAGTTACAAGATGCTGCTTTGTTTGATTATGAGGTGTTTTGTCGGTTTTCTTTTAGATGGCAATCTCATTTTCTCCTGACTGTAGACACTTATGCTTGAGATCGGACTGAGTGAATGGAAATTTAAACTGTTTTTATGTCTCCAATAAATAAGGAAGCTACTAACTGTCTTCTAGAAAGTTCAATTCTTTTTATTGTATGTTTTAATGCTAAGAACCAGATTATCCCCAGAGGCTCACAAAAGCCTTGAGAACTCTTGTCTCAACAAAAGGCCTCATTTCTCATTCCCATACTCTGGTTCCCACTCACTGAGAAAGATCCTATTTCGGGTTTTGGGACATTCTGCAGGATTCAACCTGGGGACTTCAGGCAAGATAAAGAGAGTCCAAAATTTATAAGCAAATAATTTGTGGATTTAGTGTGTTACAAAAACATTTTTAATAGCTAGTTTAAGAAGTTCTTGTTGCCTCAAATTAATCTTCTTAATTATTGTGGCCTTCACACTTTATGTGGTGACTGAGTGTCTTAGATGACAGCTGTGGCATATTTTAATATCACTAAAGGAGGAAGGCGTGAGGTCATCTCAAGCATTTTCTAAAATGCCACCTATTGCCATGAACTTTTCTGAGACTCTGTTTTATTATGCAAGCAAGAATATCATTACCTACCCAAATCAGCATTTGTATGTATTAATGACATAAAATATTTAAAAAGACCTTAAACAGTTGCAAAATATAATTTGTCTTGTACAATAAATGATAAACCAATCTGTAGAACCCAAGTTAGAGAGAAGCAGTAGTTAGGTGTGTGTGGCTTCTTTAGCTTCAACTATACATTTCTATTGGTATGATGGTTTTGACCTGAGTTTCGATATTAGAATGCTTGTGTTACTTCTGAACTTAAACCTGCTGCCCACATTTAGAAATGGAAGGTTATGCTGTTGGGTGTTCTTATATATGATATCTTTATGCAACAAGGGATGAAAAATGAACTGTGTAAAGCTTGTCACAGGCATTTGACCCATGGTTATCAATTCACTTGCTTGCACCTTTCAGGCTGAAATGCTGATTAGGAGAGAAGGCTGTGACCCTCTATATTTTATCAAGATGCTTTTGTTCAATGGTGCCTATCAGAACTTTACTGAAGTCAAATGAGACAAGAACAGGAGCATTCAACAAATGCAGCTTGCTCTTTAGTAAACATGTGCTATCCTTCTCAAGTCTGAACCACTTGGTAACATTTGGCAGTGTTTTAGTGTAGGGGTAAATCTCTTACTTTACAGGATAAGGAGATGCTTTTCTTATGTATTATTGCGGACCAACCGCGACAGAAAAACAGATGGAGTAGGGGCACCAGCATTTTGAGTGAAGGAAGCAGCATCCTTTTTAGTCTCTGATGAGACTGATGACCCTTCCTGTCACCTTTGAAAGCATCCATTTGGCAACCCCCTTCATTTTAGCACATCTTGGTCTATGAAAACTCCAAGTCTTTTGCTGTCTCATACTTCTTAAACATAATGTGTTTTGAAACAGCAACCTCACCTGTTCCCTTTATGCACTTCCATTGTCTTGACTTTGTTGCACGAAAGAATGAGACTCAGGGATAGATCTCTGAAGAAGTTGGAGATACTAGAGGGAATAAACACCACAGTCAAATCTTACCCAGGTGTCTTCCAGCTTCCTCAGCCTCACTTCCCTTGGAATGGCCTCCCTCTGTGTTTCAATCCTGTCTTAAGTACCCTTTCATAAATTAAGGCGTGGAGCCTGGAATTCCTTCTATAATCTGAAGTGACCTTGACTCAGTTGGGATTAAGGGTGTAGGTCACCACTCCCAGGATACTCCCTGTGCTGGGATTAAAGGTTTGAATCACCACTCTGATTTTCCTAGACTGACTGTGGTTAGAGCTCTGGGACTTCTGGAGCTTTTACTAACCCCCACATAGACTGTGGGTAGATTCCTTCTGATATCTCTGAAACTTCTGAAACTTTTATTGAATCCTCACATGACTTTGGGCCTAAAACTCTGTCATCCATTCCACAAATATCCAGATAATATGTCTACCACCATGGTATACCTGGTCTAGCCAATGTGTTTGACTGAATACACAAAATAGAAGACATTTTTCACTATGAGAGCATTTTTAAAAAATTCTGTACTCTTCTAGATGCACTCCATACAGTGAAGCCACAGATAATTCACTCCCATCATTTCAATGCACAGCGAGAAACAGTTCCATGAAAACCAGCTGCTGGTTGGGTTACAGTTTATCACTGTGTTAGTCAACAACATCTTGTAGAGTCCTTTGGGCATATTCTAGTTTACTAAAAGCACTTTCATATGGAGGAAAAATGTACTTTTTCCTTTGGAACCTTGTGGAAATATAAAATTCTAAATGAGACGAATAGTAAGTCTGATGTTTGTGGGTCATGCATGGTTGTGTTACACTAAGGACACCATTAAGACTTTCATTTTTCAGCATTAGGAAACCATGAATATTAAAATTTCTCCTACAGTCATCTAAAACTTTTGTCTTCTGGCTTTTTTTATGTTTGGGGTGTATGGCCTCAGCTATACAACAGGGACCGTGAAATTTTTCAATGGGAATATACGTCATCATATGTAGCAAGCTTATTTTTATAGTTTGAAAGAATGCAAATTATCATGCAGTCTTAGTGATACTTTCCTTTCTCCATGCCCTCTTTGCCAGTTCTCATAAGCAATTCCTTTTGTCTTGCAATAAACCACAGGAGGATAAGCTGATGCTGTCATATCTTTTTCATATCTGGCTCTCTCTTAAGGAAAAGCCGTATGGTTCACGCTGCTCTTGCTCAGCTTTGCTATGAATTTTGAAAGAGAAACACATATCTGCTGTGTACTCCATTTCTAATATACTATCACAGCTCAGAGACCCAATAAACCAGTAATACATTATCTACTAGATATTATATCCCCAAATCCCTTTGTATTCTACCTCCACCATTCTCTTAGAAAAAAATTTAAGATGCATTTTTGTGTTTAAAAGTAAATTTCCTGGAAACTGGTTTTGCATGGAATATGTGTTTTAGAATTTATAAACATGCTTGACTGTTACATAGTGTTATAAAAATTGGATTAACTTTATCTTATACTATGGTTTGAGTGTTTCTCCCTCAAATTTGTATATTGAAATCTGAGCTCTTTATCTGATGGTACTATCAGGACCTATTGGAAACTGATTGAGTGGTGACGGTCAAGATCTCATTAAAGGAATTCATGATTTTTATTGAGTTGTTTTTAAATAATTTTTTATTAATTATATTTTATTGAAGAGAATCATCCTTGCCATTTCTTCCATGAAGGATGCAGGGAAGAGATACAATTTTTAAATGAGAAAATAGGCTGTACCCAGATACCACATCTTCCAGAACCTTGACTTTGAAGTTATCAGCCTCTGAACTGTGGGAAATGAATTTTTGTTGCTCATAAATTATGGAGTTTGTGGTATTTTATTACAACAACTGTAGTAGACTCAGACATTTTCTATTAGTGTGTAGAAATGTGCTGGCTGTGGTATTGGGGGGAAGTGACTTTTTGTCTATTTTTTTTTTTTAAATATCAACACATTACTTGTTATTACTTCTAAATGAAAATAAATAGAGTAGTATGTTCTGGTTGGTTTTATATATATATATTTCTCTTGGTAACAGGAACTTTCTGTGGTTGTGCTTCGATTGATAACCTCAGCTGGAGTGTCAGTAAAACTGTTCTCAGATGCTGTTTGCTGGATTCTGGAGCTTTAGTGTTCCATTCTGCCCAGTTCTCTAGGAGCTGTCATGTCTGATATGGTTTCCCAAGTTGTTTCTGAGGTGGTTGTTTATATCTACCTAATAGACCTATGGAACATTTCTGCTGCCTTTCTAGAAGAATTTACAGTTTTAACCAGAAAGAAAGGAGTTTTTGCATGTCTTTGTCCATATCTAGGTGTAGAGATCTAAACATCTGCCAGGACACAAAGATTATGGTATTTTATAGTAAGCTGAAGTTGTTTGAGGACCCAGACCCACTATAAGAACCAGAAATTTTAGAAATAAGCTATATAGAAACTCCATTGGAAATGTAATTTTCAAGTGATTTGATGACTTAGAAATTTTCTTGTCTTATACATTTTATATTCACATGCATTATACACCCACTGGTTAAAGTCTTATTTTCTATGTTTAATGATAGTGAAAACATAAGTCATTTGATAAACATTAGTTATAAGTGGTAGCAAGAGCACACAGTTTTTCATTGTTTTTGCTAATCAGTTTAGGAAAGACTTCTGCATTTGTTTGTATTTCTTATCCTTAGGAAGGTTTTTCTCCCAGTCTGAAAGTGAAAATATTGCATAGTCATGTATATTTTCCCTACACATAAGCTTTGTGTGGCAGGAACTCTTACAGATTTAGCAGATGGTGATTAAATGTGTATAGTTGATCAAAGACCTTGGGGCTTGCTGCACAGCTTAATAAAAAAATGCACACTATTGAGAGGATAGTTGGATTCTAAAGAAACAGGCCCAACCTTTATCTGCTACTCCTCATAATACAGCAGATGTTTTGTGATCTGGTGACCTTCCATCATGTTGTGGGTCCAAAAGAAAGCATATATGTATGTAGTGTTAATTTTCTGTGTCCCACCTGACTGGCCCCACAGCCATTTCATCCCAAATAATCAAACAAAGGTTTAGATTAATTACGAGCCATTTGGTCTATGGCTCAGGCTTATTAGTTGCTAACAAGTATGAATCTTATCTACCATGATATGAAGATAATGAAGACAGTTTCCTTAGATTCAGCATGATATCAGGAATGTTTCCTTCTGTCCTGATTATTTGCTTTCTTAGTGGAGCCTGTCCTCTTAGAATATGAATGACATTTAAATAAGTATGTACAATGATGTACTGAAAAGGTGTCCATGAAAACTGCTGATTAATTCTTATTTGAAAATATATATGTCACCTTTTAAATATTTCTGATATTCTATGAATACCCTGTGGATGAGTCCTATCTCTTTCTGTTTTAACTGCCTCTAAGCCAATTGACATTATGTGGGGTTGTGAATTGACAACGAACAAAACCAAGTGCAAAGATTACAAGTTTTGGGGTAAGTTTTGCAGTAGTAAGGGTCAGACTTCTCCAGCACAGGCTAACTCCATGGCAGTTTTTGACTTCTTTATGTGTCTCTAAACTCCTGGCAAAGTCACTATTTAAAGGCAACTCCAGACTTTGGAGATAATCACATAATTTGATAATATAAAATATTTTTTAAGTTGATTGACTCAATGTTTTTATTCATTCATACCACAGTAGATCATATAAGAAGTAGCATCATGACCAAACCCGGAAGGCTATGTTTTCTATTGATTCACATCTAGGCCAAACTTGGTTGTAATGTGAGCTCCTTCCTTTGACCTCCATGTTACCCTGACCTGGGAGGACAGCATATCTCTGGGGTGGAAGATAATTTAATTTCCATGCATGTCAGGTCTTCCAGTTCTTCTGTGTGGAGGCTGCAAAAAAGTGTCAAATTCTGCAGAATCAGGTGTTCTGTGTTGGAGATGTGGAATCTATTCTCCAGGGGTTAGAGTTGAGACCACCAAGTAGACTTCATTTTAAGGTCTTAAGGGAGCCTTGAAACCATAGATTGTGAAGATGGAAAATATTTCTTTACCCTGTAAACCATTCATCTTCCAGTTCACTTTTAATAAGTTTGCACATGATAGCATCAACACAGAAAGTTCCAAAGGCCACATTCAGAACATCTAAGTTTATTATTTTATGCTTTTTCAGTTAGAAACAATAGTTGAAAATTCCAATGTGTCAAACAGGGTTTGGATTTCTAATGAGTTCCCCGTGTTTTTTAATCACCAAAGAATTATATCAGACTGCTCCCAAAGGTTATTTGTGGAAAACTCTGTAATAGCTACAAGATAAGACTAATTCCTCTTGGCTACTTGGGTTTCCTTCTTTCCGCACGTATCTCTGGTTTGTGGATAATTGACTATTATCCTATAGACTGTTGTAAACCCCTATCAAGACCCAAAGCAGTGGCCTAACATGATTTAACACTTCGGTGATTCTGAAATCATAGTTATGTAAGTTCCATACAAAATGATCTCATCTTCCTTTCATCCCGTATGTTCTCTGTGGATCTCCAAGGTCAGCATCCTACTATAAGAATGTCTCTGTTCTTACAAATGAATTATAGTAGCAAAGGAGGAAATAGCTTTAGGATGGTCATTGGATGAGTCATAAGGAAGAAAGATGTAAAGAGGAACTCCAGCTGAGAGACACTTTGTAAAGTTCCTACTGGCTTGGCCATGGCTGACGCTCTCACAATGGCAAAGAAATGTTTTAGACTTCCAAAGAGTAACGGATTACTTGGCTGTGGCCTGACTTGATGGTAACAATATCTTTGGTACTTAAGCAACAAATGACTGCTGAGGATATTTACTCAATTTGTGGATAGTGTTTTCATGTCATTTTACTCAAATGTCCAATTTCCACACAATAAAGATCCGTTCCTTCTACAGAAATTCAGTGCAGTGCTAGTCTGAGGGACAGGGATGCTAAAATCCTTTCCGACTGTGGCTAGATAGCTTGGTCTCATACATTTGAACTTAAAGAGAAAAATAGGCACAGAGAGAGTAGATAGATATTGTAATAACCTCCATATAGAAAATATTCCACTACACCACCACCAAAGCCCCAGAATACAGGAGCCCAAGAAGCTTAGAAAATGCAGCCCTACCTTTGTACTTAGCAAGAGGCACAGCAGTGGCTGAGCATGTAGTCGCCCTAGGACAGCCAGTACAAGAAGCTTGGAAGTGTTTTGTTTATATCCAAATTTTTTCCTGTTGGTCACAAAAAACGTTTTGTTTCTAGTTGATAGCATTATTAGTAAGTGATGGAGAAACTGTTTCTGGATGGAGAAAGTAGTTAACTGAAGTCCTTCTGGGACTTACTTGTCCCCGACTCTTTTCTAAATTCTTCCCTTTTAACTCTTTTGCCAGATGCAATGGGGTGAGATGCCCCCTCTTCCACAGGACATATCCCATCCCCATGATATTCTATTTTGCTTCAGGATGAAAGCAACAGAACCAGCCATCTATGATTTGATGTAGGAGCCTAAAGATACCATTTATGTTTTTTTTTTTTTCCAAGTATTTTTTTTTTTTTAACCACAGCAACAAAAGAAGAAATTTGATTAACAGGAAGAAGGGTGAGATAAAGAAAATAGATTATGCTGAGGGATAAATGGCAAGGGTGGCGTAGTTCTCATTCCCTTAGATGATGTCAGCAGTGTTAACTTTGTCTCTGTTAAAGTTTCCAATTTGAAATGTCAATGCCTGTGCGATAACATTTTCTTTTCAAATTCATATAAACGCATTCCCACATTTGTGGTCCTTGGATGGAAACTGAAAACCCTGCCACATATTGGACAAGCTTTCCTTTCAAAAGATCCCTAAGGTATTGATTGAAAGTCCAGGGACAAATGGCAAGCAAGGCTTTGCAGGCGTACTGTGAGTTGATGTGGTTACCAATGTAATCATCCTTGGAATGTGACATATACAAGGTAAGCCTGCAGCTCAACTGAGACTCTTCCAAGAAAGAAACCTCAAAGAAGATAAAGGTACTTAGTAAGGTCTTTCAAAAAAAAATAAAAATGGCACATCCCCAGAACAAAAGAGGCTGGATCTAACCTGGCTCTCTTAAGAGATCCCAAAGGCATTTTAGTTTCAGGAATGGAAAATGTTATAATATATTCTGATTTTAAATAGAAATACCATTTTCCTCATCTCTTCATGGAAGTTCTTCTCATTGTTAGCTTTACATGTATTTTTCCCCTCTGGGCATATTTTTATTTTATACAGTTCTAGAAAATTCAGATGCTTTAATTCTTAGCTTTTTGCTTGCCAGAAGTTATTGGCAATTTACTACAGAAATTGAGGATTAGAATTATTTACTTGTAAGATATGTGAAAAACTAAAATATGCTTAGGAATGGCAGAATATCAGCTTCTTTTTATCTGTATTTAAGTACAAGAGTAAATGTTCTGAGGTTCTTTGGTAGTCTGGGAAAAGGTACTTTTGTGACAGATGCTTATGGTTTAGAAAATAAATCCAGTTATTGTATTTTCACTGTGTGATTAATTGAGCATTTTTGGACCTCTGTGTCTTCTTCAGCCTATGCAGCCTATGCTTTTTGTTGATGTGACTTTTCTTTCAGAGGTACTGATAGCACATCAGTAATGCCTATTATATATAACAAAACAGTATTTGGGGGCTGGAGAGATGATAATGTTTTCTATGATAACTTTAGCATCCCCTTTGAATCCTATGAACTCACAAAAATCAGGTGGTATACTCTGGTACTGCATATGTAAAAAGTTGAAGTCAGGGTCCCAGACATTACTGTCCAGCCAGTTTAGCTACTATCTTGCCATGCTGGCTACACCACTGGTTCCTCAACAAAATGGCTTCTAAAACAAGACACAAACAGTTACATTCCCAATAGATACACTAATGTGGAAAGGGGAATTCTCACAGGGTCCTCCCTTCAATCAAATATCTACAGGCAACTAATGACAATTGAGAAAGGGGAAATTAATTTGTTTTAGGAATGAGCTCTTGATTTGGTTATCTGTTTAAAAATGGTCAGTTCTGAAGTCATATACACATGAGAGATACTAAATGTCTCATCAGATTATATATATGCATTTACATGTATTTATATATGTAACAATAATAAAGAAAAAATGCCATGAATTTAAGATGGGATCTGTACATGGGAAGATATCACAAAAGGGCTTGAAGCAAGGAAAAGAGGAAAGTGACTTTGGTGGTTTGAAAAAAAAAATGACCCCTGAAGTGAGTGGAATATTAGGAGGGGTGGTCTTCCTGGAGTAGGTGTGGTCTTGTTGGAGAAAGTGTGTCACTATTGGGATGGTCTGCTCACATATGCTCAAGCCACACCCAGTGTTTCAGACCACTTCCTGTTGCTTGCAAGTCAAGATGTAGAACGTCTCAAACACCGTATCTGCCTGCATGCCACCATGTTTTCCTATGATGATAATAGACTAAAGCCCTGAAAATATAAGTCAGTCCAATTAAATGATTTTCCTTTATAAGAGTTGTGTGGTCATGGTGTTTCTTCACAACAACAGAAACTCTTACTAACACATTGATGTAATAATAAATTAAAATCAAACAAACACAAAAGAAATGGAGTCGAACTTCCATTGAGTAACACTCTGACATTTTTTCTTGACTGACATTTAAATTGCATTCCCTAATAAAAAGATACAAATTATTTTCATTGCCTGTTTATTGTTGTGTTTGTCTGTTCTAACTGAAAAGATCTAGATTTATGTGGGAACTGATTCAGAGAAAGTATAATGCACATTTTGTCAAAAATTGCCTTTAAAACACTAATATTGACATTTTTTGTTTAGAGACTGCCTTTTTTGTCTTAGAGATGGGCTTCTACATATAACCAGTCATTTTCAACAGAAGTACATTGAATCTGAATAAATAGGAGACAGTTGTATTTAGAGCAAATGCGCGCAAAGTCCAAAACAAATACAGTGAGGATATTAACTGTTTTATAGCTTTCTTACATTTAGCACACTGAAATTCTAACATGATTATTTAAAAGTGCAACATTAAAACAGCAAAATATCACAATAAAGCCAAATACAGTGTCATAGAGAAAAGTTTATTCATAAACCCCACCTACTAAACAATACTAAAAATGTATTGAAAACACATTTTGAAGAGAGTCATTATTCTATACTTGGGTATAGAAATACAATGCTTATCTATCATATTTGTAATTATTTTAGTAAGCCTACAAAAGTATAACACTTCTATATATTATATGAAATATATCCATATGGGATAGAAAATTTTTAAAATTTTTGAGTTGGTACTTGGTAATCACATAAACACCAGTCTTCAGAACACATCTCTATGTGGACTTAAGGCTTGGTTCAATATGGCATAGGGACTGTACAGTATTTGGTTATAATTAGTTTTTTTTTTAGTTTATACTTATGTTTAGGTGACACGTGTGTGAGGGAGTGACTATGAATGTCAGAAGTGGGTATCAGATCCCTTGGAGCTGGAGTTACATGTAGTTATTAGCCACCTGATGTGGGAGCTGGCAATTGAACTCTGGTCCCCTGAAAGCAATGAGCGCTCAGCCACTGAGCCATTTCTATGGTCCATGTAATACGCTGATGGAAACATTTCCATCATTTTAAGCTAGGAACAAATTGACATCGTGATGACACCCATCGTGGAGGAACACACAGAGAGACAACAGGATTATGAAAACTTTCTAAGCTTCACAGCAATCAACTCTTAAGATGGTTGCAAGCCAGTGCAAGCATGCCGCCAGGGGCCATTTTCTAAACAGCAAAACGAAGCTTTGATTTATGCAGCGTAATTTTCTCTGCTTCACGTGCTGTTCTTTGGTCTGCTTCATGACACTCTTCTGGCAGGGCAGACATTTCATTCCAGGTTTCCAGGCTTTCTTCCTGAGGCAGATACCCTTGTAAAAGCTGTGTGACTCATTGTTTGCTGTGAAAAGCTCTCCTCATCAAGTCCTGTGAAGTGCTCATCCAAACACTTGCGGTTTTACAACTACTATCTAGAGGCCCAGAAGTGTAAGTTAATGCAATGCAGTGACTCTACCCTCCTCTTAACAGGCCTGGGGACGATGTAACTGTTTTACATTACTTGGTGTATGGAAATGCATGCCTGTTGTCCCTGTGATGTGCATTAAATTTAAAGTCCTAAGACTATCCAGAAAGACATTCTAGTATCTCTTGGGACTCCATCAATATATATAAAGAAAGTGCGTGTAAATAAATTACTGTATTGTCTAAAACTACAAGAAAAATGTGCTTCTTTGACTGGCAGTGACTTCAGACGTTAAAAAATTAATTAGATTCCTTTGTTATTGTCATTGTTGGTTGATGATGTATTTTTGTTCTTAGAGACAAGGTCTCTACTGTGGCTCAGGCTATCCTGGTTCTTACTATGTAGCATAGGCTGGCCTCAAACAGCTTGGCAATCCTCTTACCTTAACTTCTTGAGACTATACCTAATTTTATTGAGTCACTCGTACTTAGAAGAGGTTATTCAAGACCTTCCTTAAATGTATTTGGTAAAGTCAGGCATTAGTTTGCATTCTATTTCAGAGTGTGAATGAAAGGGCTCAAACTTCAGCCAGTCACAAGTGGTCAGAACTTGGTACCAGTAGAGTAAGAGGGTGGAAAGGCTGATCCTGAAATGCAGTGATGGAGTCTTTCTCCAGGAACCAGTGAGAGTGATATGGATGATGATGCTTTGGGTTGGTGTAGAGTAGAAAAGGCAGTTGTTCCTGTGAGAGGTAAGGTGCAAAGGGGCTGGGGATGAAGCTCCATAATAGAATATTACGTAACATGTGCAAGGTCCTGCTTCTAACCTTCCGAACCCTCAAGGAAAGAGTTAAGGAAAAAGCCTTATAAGCCACTGAAGAAGAGGCCTTTGATCTTGCTGATGATTTTCCTCCTGCTCATCTGCTTTAGAGACACGCACCGTGATGGAGGTGAAAACTAGAGGAGCCCTCTCCCTGGAATAGCACCTCCTCTGACAACTGGACATCGTCACTGGCTTCAGCACATTACCCGTTCTCTAGTAAGCTTCTAGCAGCTTCACGTAGGTAAGCTGAATAGTTTGCTTAACCAGAGCCTTCTAAATTTCAGATGAATCAGACAGTTGTTATACTATTGCCCAATTACATGACACAGAATCAAGAACAGGGTGATCAACTTGTCCCAATAAAAGTCTCCCAGCACCAAAATGTATCTCTTATGAAACAGAAATAAATAGCGAATTCCAAGGATTTTTCTGTATTTTTAATATATTGAATTTTGGCTTGTCATGTTTCCGCTGAAGCCCTGTTGGATTACAATAAAGGCAGATGTCTTTGCCAAGTAGACTTTGCCAGTTTGGCATTTTGTTTTATTTTCTTCTGAAGAGAGTTAAAGGTATTTCTTTTTTGTGTATATTTTGTTACACACATACTTTCCATTGTTCAGTCAAAGAATTTCAAAGCTCATAGGCCATTTAATTTGATAATGGAGAAGGTATTTCTCAGCAGCTGCATGTGCAGTATGCACGCAAAGTTATATGCAGAAGGAGAGATGTGTTCCTGTGGTTTAAACCTTATTTTACTGAAAAATAAAAACAAGACCAGGAGGCTGGAGCTAGACTCTCTGTAGGTGGAGGCTGTTTGCCTGGCATGCATCGGGCTGTGTTCAGTTCCCAGCCCCAGCCCCACCAGTAATAATATTGATAACAACTCTTTCTTCCTCTTCCTCCCCTTCCCTCCCTCCTTCTCCTCCCCCCACTCTCCCTCTCTTTCTCTCTTTCTCCCTGTACAATTGCATACATGTGTGGAGAGCTCTGAGTTGGAGCTGTGGGCTGAAGAATAATGCATATGAAGCTTTTCGGACTGTAGATTTATAACTGGCTTTTGGACCAGCCTTTCTGAGAGGACCAGTGCTTGGTTTCATAGGAATTTCTGAGTCCTACAGTTCTTTTGCTGACCCACGGATGCTCTAATTTAACACAAGACACACGTGACACTTTGCACTTGGTTCTGAAACAGGATCCTGAGCCTCCTCCCTAGAGCTGCGACTCCACTCTGTCACATGCTGTCATCTACCCACTCCCTGAAAAATGATTTATTCTGAAGATTTTATTTTAATTTTCCCCTCTCCCTTTCGTTTTAGATTGATAGTCTTTCTCTCTTTCCATCTGTGTTGCGTCTCAGAGAGGCTTCCAAACCTAACACATTACAATGTTTCTTTATTATCTTTATAGAGCAACAGGGTGTAGATGTGTGACCATAATTCAAGAGTCTTGTTTCAGGAGTCTAGGAACTTGATGAGGAAAATGCAATACTTTAAGGACTTGGGAACGCAGACCAAAAAATAATACAATATGCTTAGCTCACATTTCCTAGTAAATCTTTCCAGTTCAGTGCCACTATAATGGGGAGTTGTTCTGAATCTCTCTCTCTCTCTCTCTCTCTCTCTCTCTCTCTCTCTCTCTCTCTCTCTCTCTCTCTCTCTCTCTCTTTCTTTTTTGAGGCAAAACAAAACATTTCTGGATGCAACCATGATGGGAACATCTTACAGAGATCAAAGCTCATGGTCTCATTTGTGTTTGGTGGTTGAGGGTTAAATGTCACCCTGTTCTGTTCTGGACAGTTTAATAGTTCCATAGAAATGGTTGGTTCTTTAAGTAGAGGATATAAGGGGAGTTAGAGAATGTGAGGGGCGTAGGTGTGCACCAAGACAAGAGTAGAACACTGTGTCCAAAATCAGGCTTCAGACTGGCAGGCTACATGGGAGGGTGAGTGACAGATGTGTTCGTCCTACTGGTAAATGTGGAAAGAGACACCCTGGTAGTGTGGTGAAGTGCTTCTCTGGTTATTGTTCTAGAACTATGTTTCTTGTGAGAATAACACTTCTAGAGGATTTAAATCATATTTGTATTACCTCAAACAAGCCATGCGTCATGAACTCTAATTTATCATTTTGAAAATGGAGCTAATGTTGATATGTATGCATGTATGTGAGTACACGCTGAAGTCTGTTAGTGACTCAGGACTCTTAAAAAACTCTGAAGCACTTTCTCCCCTCAATTTAAGGAATGCCAACTCACGTTAATTTTTGCTTGAGCAGACAAAGAGTTTTTTTTAGAACTCTGCCTATGTTTTAGCATCTACTGAACCTATGGGCAAAATGGAATGTATCTTATCAAAACCTAATCTGGGGGCAGGTAGTTTGGATACCTACAACAATCACTGATACAGCATGGCTGTTCATCAGTGTATAAGTTCCACAAGCCTATGACTTGACTTAATTTGTATTTATTTGCTGTAGCACCAAAACTGATTGGTCCCCACTATAAGCCTTACAGACTCTTTGATTTATGGGAAGTTTTCTGTGGCACAGGGTGTAACATGTGGCCATCAGTCCACTTCAGATATATGCAGGCTTCCAAGTTTTTATTTCATTCTAGTAAAATAAGATTCTGTAAAGTTATTAAATGTATGTTTATAGCCTACACTTTTAATCATTCTTAACAAATTTAGGCTTTTAAATAGAAATTACACTCTGCACACAAGATTATATGTAGACTGAATTTTTACTGCTTCTGTTACATACTTCAGAGATGTGTGTCAGCTCTTCAAAAATCATGTCTATTAAATAATACATCAAGAAGACCATTCATAGAGTGCAGCAAGAGCACTGGGAATTCTATTATACTTTGAAAGAAATAACTATAGATTTTGAATTAGAAAATTTGGCTTCCGATTCTACTTTCAAGATTTACCAACTGCATGATTAGAAAAACTCATTTAAAATCAACAATTTTCCCATCTATGTGTTATTAGCTACAGAACAAATTATGTAGTGAATAAATGTGTTGCATAATGGCAAGCATCATAAAATACATATTATAAGTATTATTACAATTCCCATGAACTGAACAAAATTTAATATCTATCATAGCTTAAGAAGTTGTCTTTGCAAGTGAGACTGTATCAACACATACAAGAAAAATGAGAAGAGAATTTTCAATATAAAAGTTGTTTGTAGTGTGAAAAAAGAACAGATACAGAAAATGTATATTCCAGATGAACTGTACATTGCCTCATGTGCTTCAACACTTTGTTTAAGCAATAGCCATAAGAACTCAGAAGAATTGACTGTTCAAATGTAGACGGTCAGTGTGGTTCGTGGATCTGTGGAATTTAGAGTAAGACTCATAAGTGAAACATAACTGATGATTTACATTACCATGTATTGTGTCGCCTGGAGTTGCCTGGAGCTTATGGGAGGCAGATGGGTTAGTTGAGGGAATCTAAGAAACTTTGAATAACCAATCTTAAAAGATGTAGAATCTAAGTCTCTCTCACTAGAGCAGTAATGGAGAGATGTAGAAAGAATATAAATTATTATTTCACTAACATCATTTTAATTAAAAGCATAGATTAGCAATGATAAGTTAGAGTCTTATTTCAGCCAGAAACAAAAGGTGGCTGGGAAACCTCTAGTATTTGCTATGTTTTTCATGATTAGTTAGGCTGACTTTAGGGACTGGAGAGATGGCCCAGCAGTTATGGCTATTATTGTAGAAGACCAGAGATGGGCTTCCATCATCCAAGTTAGGCAGTTCAAAACTGCCTGTACCTCTAGTTCTAGGGGATCTGACACCCTCTGTGGGCATCCACATTTGGGCACAGACTTGCCTGGATACATAACCATGTAGGCACCTACATGCACACACCAATTTTAAAAAATAAAGCAAGAATGATTTTTAAATGTTTTCTTATGAAACTTTTATCAACGTTAATTAAGTCATATGTTACATTTGTTTCCAATATTACACAGTTGGTATTAGATTTTCCAAAGTTGTTTTCTGGGGAAATGGGATAACAGTGGTAATGGGGAGACTAAATCACATACATATAAACTCCAGCAGGCACAATATATATTAATGAAAATTAAGTTGGATTTCATTTATGAGCCTTGTTCCAAATAGCAGATTCCTGAACTATACTGCCCACATACGTTTTATTAGGTAACTCCCCTGAGTTTTAATGACTATTACTTGAACAAAGTGTTGAAAACATATTAATGTGTACTTCATCTGTAATATACCTTGTCTATACTGGCTATTGTACACAACACAAGCTAGTTTCATAGCTTAAACAGATAAACGAGATGGTCTCCACTCTCTGTGGATTTTGTAATTATCTCACTATTGTAATAAACAATTGTGAAGACTATAAAAGCACTGTGAATATGACACCAGACTTTTACAAGTTCCCCAAAATATACATTTTTGTTTTTCTTTCTTTAAATTTAGTATTAACTTATGATGTGATGTTGTATTAGGTTTCTGGCCCAGACTTTCTGGCCTAGCCTGGTGGCCTGAACTTTCAGACCCACAGTCCCATAGTCCCACTGAAACACACAGACACTTATATTAATTTTATAGTGATTGACCTGGAGCCCAGGCATATAACTTTCTAGCCCTTGCTATTAAACTAACCCATGATTCTTATTCTGTTCAGCCATGTGGCTCAGTACCTTTTCTCAGAGCAGCATAGTTGTCCTCTGTATCTTCTGGCTTGTCTGGCAACTCTGTGGCATCTCTACTCTGTTCTTCCTGTTCCCAGAGTTTTCTTAGTCTGGTAGCCCCGCCCACACTTCCTGTCTGCCTTTAGCCAATCAGTATTTTTAATAAACCAGTAGGCAGGGCATTTGTTTACAATGTTACATATTTTTGCTACAATGTGATTGTGTGTGAACATATGCCTGTGCCTCAGCACACACGGTGAGGTCACAAGACAGCTTGCATAAAACAGTTATCTCCTGTCATGTGGGTTCTAGAGACAGAACTCAGGTCATCAGACTTGGTAGCAAATGCTTTCACTCAGTGAATCATCTTTCTGGCCAAATTTTTACTTTTCTTAAGGATAGAAATCCTTTGAAAGATTTGTCATTCCTCAGTTTTTCCATGGGTGATCATTGGTGTTCTATAGAATTACAGATAATACCCTCTTATTGGAACTGATTTTTTCTTTTTTTTTAATGTGAAACCTTCATTTTGAAAAGTCTTTTGTACCTAAAATTCTTTAACACCTTTTAGAAACCCTGTTTTGTTTTTTGTTTCCTTAAATATTTGATACTTAACTAATTCTATGTTTGATAAAATAGAAGTGGTTAATGGTATAAGCACAAGATGAGCTTACAAGATAATATCAAACTCACAAATTGATTTCAAGCAAGCCCTATCATTTGGAACCAGAAAGTAATTGAAAGAAGAGAGGTAAGAGAAGCTGTATTTTATGACTGTTATTACTATAGGTTATTACTATAACTTTTAGGTTATTGTTGTATTTGGTTTCTAGCCCAGACTTTCCAGCCTAGCCTTGTGGCCTGAACCCATGGACCCACAGTCTCATAGTCCCACTGAAACACACAAACACTTATATTAATTGTAACTGATTGACCTGGGGCCCAGGGATATAACTTGCTAGCTCTTACTCTTAAACTAACCCATAATTCTTATCCTGTTCAGTACCTTTTCTCAGAGCAGCATAATTGTTCTCTGCATCTTCTGGCTTGTGTACCATCTCTGTGGCATTTCTGATCTGTTCTTCCTGTTCCCAGAGTTTTCTTAGTCTGGTAGCACCGCCCACACTTACTATCTGCCTTCAGCCAGTCAGCATTTTTATTAGACCATTAGGCGACACGATTATTTACAATGTATCAACATAACCCACTACAAGTTATTATTTGAACAAGTCATAAATTCGTGCATTTCTATATGTAATGTAATTCTACCAGATTTCAGACTATCACAAGGATATAATTTATAATATTGGACACTTAAAGTAAGATTATTTTTATATGGGATGTAATTGGCCCTGGATTTTTTAAATTCTCATAATGAGCATATTCTAATTGTGATTCCTGGGCAAATACAAAATATTGAGGAAAGTAGATTACTTGGGAACAAGTCATATGCAGAATATATTTGTTTCTACAAACATCTTTACCATTCTTTTGTGTCTCACCAAAGACAAAAATTAGAAGGTTAAGGTAATATCCAGTAAATGTTATTTTATCCTGTCTGATCACTGATATGGCAGCCAATGCCACTAGAGACAAACCTATATTGTTCTGCCCATGGACACTAAACAGTCTTAAAATTTGTATTTCTCAGGAGACAAACTAATTTGAAATAACCAAACTAATATTAAGGATTTGTGGTTATAATGTTTGCTGTAGAGCCCATTTTAGAAGGAACATTTAAAATATATATTTTTTTCAAGCATTTTAGGTACTGCCAGAACCTAAAGGCATTTATTCCAGAGATTAATATTAACTCTCAGTTTCTGTAGAAATTAGTGAAACCTTGGTCCAGTTCTAAGGATTCTGTCTGTGTTTCTCTCACAAACTTCAGCTCTCCTTACTTTTTTCTTCTTTGTCTAAATCTATACAAAATTGCTCTGGAATAGGATTTGCATTTCTGTTGATTTCTGATAATTGGGCAGCACTGGAGAGAGGTTAAATGATTCCGTACCCTTAATTCTCATTTCTATTGAGGTCTTTTCACCAAATGTCTCACTATTTTCTCACGAACAACTGATGTATTGACCGCTGTCAGTAGCACCAAGGCGCGGGAACTCCAGTCTTCTGTGCTACTCCATCATAACTTTTGGGTCTAGGTTAATGATTTTACTACCCCAACATTATACTTGGGTGTGGGTGACTCTGTGAACTGACTCCCTAAGGTTTCTCTGCTCAGACAATAGAGACAATTTCTCTTCTACTCCATCATGCTGAGAATGAAGAACCCTAAGCCACATTCAGAAATGGAAAGCAGAAATTCTCCCTATGTTTCCATACTGAAACGTGTTTCTTGTTGGTGTCCAGTCACTCCTAACTGATAACATCATGCCCTCACACATCACACACTGGTACTTGGAATGGAAGCTTGGACTTGATACTTCCTTAATCTCATGTCTGCAATGGAAGTTAATCAGTCTTCTCAACTCCACCTTTCTATTCTATTTCTAAGCTATTCTTTCTCATCCTAACTGAAGCCAGCATATGGTCTTATCTGGCTCATAGCAGGAAAGCTTTGACTGCTGCTGTGGCTGCTGCTTTGCTTTTTTTTTTTTTTTTTTTTTCCTGAAACTACACTGTATTGTCCCCTCAAAACCATTTAGTAACTTGGTGTCATGTTTGGACAGAAACCCATATGTTTTAGCAAAGTCAGAAAAGTTCACTTCCTCCCCAGTTTCTCCTGCTTGTAGTGGATTATGATGTTACATTGTAAATAATTGTCCCACCTATAAGTTTAATAAAAAACGCTGATTGGCTAAAGGTAGACAGGAAGTGTGTGTGTGTGGGGGGGGGGGGGGGGAGGCTGGCTACCAGACTAAGAAAACTCTGGGAACAGGAAGAACAGAGCAGAATGCCACAGAAAAGGCAGAAGAAGCAGAGGACAACTATGCTGCTCTGAGAAATGTACTGAGCTACGTGGCTGAACAGGATAAGAATCATGGGTTAGTTGAAGGGTAAAGAGTTAGCAAGTTATAAGCATGGGCCTAAGGCCGATCAGCCTAATCTGTGTGTCTCTGAGGGTCTGTGGATCGTCATCTTGTTCTTTCGATATATTGAACATTCTTTAATTAAGACTTCATAGTTTTAATTTTTTTCTCTCTCTCTTTCTTCGAATTATTCTGATATTGTCTCAAATGCTACTTTCTCAGGGAATCCTATGTCTCCCTACTCCCATACCTGCTTTATTCTGTATGACATTTATTAATCTATGAGATTAGGTATCGGTTAAGAAGTTTGTTGTCTAATTTCAGCACTAAGGTGTGTACAGTGCCTCACAAACTGTATCCATGGCCCATAGTAGGCTACCAAAAATGTGTTTCGTGAATATATACATTTGATGGTGGGAAAACAGCGTTTTTCTATTCTTTTACTTGATACTGGAAATGAAGACAACATTAAAATCAATCTGAACTCAAAGGAAATTTCTCTCACATTGTAGAAGAGCTACATATTTCATGTATAACTATAAGATTTAACCTTTAGCTTTATTTGTGTTATATATAATTTGGTTATGCCATGCCTAATAGCATATAGCCTTTGAAAGTCGAGAAAATACAGAACATCTCATCTCAAATCCACAATCCCAAGTGAGAAATATTAAGACACTGGTCTTTTCAGAAATTCTTCTGCAAACAACAATAATTGTTATGTTGATGACCTAGACTGAGTATATGTAAAAATAGTGGCATGGGCCAATGCAGATTCCTGGAAAACATGAGAAACATACATTAGTCATTTATCATTAAGCCGCAGAGGCACTGTATTAGTTTCAGCTGTGTTCCTGTTAATGGTGTTTGACAGTTATATACTCCAGGGCTCTCTCAGTTGTAAGTGACTGAAACCCAATTTAAACTAGCTTAAGCTAAGTATAGTATTTACTGACTGGTGTAGCTGGTAGGTCAGGGATGGAATCTGGGCTCAAGTGGTGTGTCTGTGGATGGATTTCTGTCTTTATCTCTTGGTTCTGCTTCTCCCTGCTTGTGAATGCATATTGGCACTTATACATAGATGTAGCAGAAAAGAAATTCTTTATCTAGATCACTGGTACTTGTGAGCCAAATAGAATAGCCAGTGCTGAAAGTGTTCCTGAGAAGGTTCAGGTTGACCAAGCTGAGGTTAGGGACCTGTCATCGTGCTGAGGGGAAGAATATTGTGTATTTATTGAACCAGGCTTGGTCATGTGCTCCCTCCTTTACTGCAGGGAGTAATTATATGACAGACATCTCTTCCTGGAACCACCAGGAACAGGAAATAGGTTCTTAGAAACCAAGAAAGAGCAGCAAATCCTATGGTTGGCTGAAATGCTGAAGTTGCTTCATTGCTAGAGCATCATTTCTTTATATTCAACCAAAGAAAGACAACACTTTATAAAGGAGAAATCAGTAAAGAGTGACACTATGATTTTTGCGTTGTCCTAGTTGGAAATAAAATACTAGAATTGATAAATATATAGTACTAGCTACATCTTGAATTATGGCATTAAAATACTGACTGGAATCAGTGTTATATAGAAAAAAGAAAAACGGACATAGAAGTTAAAATAATGAGATGGGAAATCAATATGAATGTAGATGTAAGTGTGTATACGAAGGAGGTCATGGCCATGAATCTAGCAGAAGAAAACTTCCACTGCAGTTCTTAAATTTAACATCCATACCCATATGTTTTATTTAGGAGACTATTTGATTTCTGTTTTTCAGTACTCCTTCTCAGGATTGGCTGTCCATGTCTTGGTGCTTTCATACATTCTGCTTGCTTACTATATCTTGTCTTGGTTCTCTTTAAATTCACACAGAATAGGGGAACATGGATTTTGCCTGTTTCTTTCCCTGTCCTGGATCTGGGTTCTTATCTCTCTCTCTCTCTCTCTCTCTCTCTCTCTCTCTCTCTCTCTCTCTCTCTCTCTTCCCCCCCCTCGCCCATCTCCCCACTCTCTCTCATCCTTGTGATCATCCTTCTAAGAAAAGACAAACCCTATCCCATTAACAATAGCTTGGAAGATTCCTGGGGTATTGTTTTCTCTTTGCTCACTAGAATAATTTTGAGGCGCAAAGACATTTAAAATCTGCCTTGGCTAACCCAGCTTGCTTACAATGATCCTAGTTACTTATCTTTTCTGTCTAGAACAAGTCATTAAAACTATTCTTAGAACATCAAACAAGGTGGATCCTGTTAATCATGCCTTCCTTGAAGGCACCAGAGACTTCAAATTCATTCATTTTTTTCCTCTTTATTCCTGTTGGTACTATTTGATAAAGCTCAGAATACTTTGCAAATTGATATGGTCAAGATTAATTATTCTCAACCTTTTTTCTTCTCTAGGAAATAGAAGAAGTCAGCCTTTACCATTTGGCAAAACAGTCTCCTGATTTGGGAGCATCACTGTGCTTAGTAGATCACATCTCTGTGGGTCAGTCATGTTGTAGCAACACAGAGACCAAAAAGGAAGCTGAGAGCAAGCTCAAGTAGTGGCTTCTCTTTGGAACTAGCTTGGATCTCTTTGCTTTGGCTCATTCAAAACATGATAACCAGGGCCTGGGTTGGGAATGACTCCTCAAAGGAAGGATTTGGCTTTACCTCATATTTTCCAAACCTTTATTATTTCAGAATGAGTTTGGAATATGCTTGCTAACTTTTGGCATGCTTCTTCTTGTTTACTTTTGAAGAGACTCACAAAATATCTTACTGGAGAAGTCATGATAAAGCTCATTGCTGGGACAATTAATCAAAAATATATCTGCTAAGTCAGAGTATTTTCCATATCACACATTGAAGCCATTCTTCCCTGTTAATGAATAGGCCTCCTTAATCACACATTCTGCACATGGTCTTCCAAGTTACACTACCTGTGTTTTCCTCAACACTTTAAAGGTAATTTATAGTGTAACAATTTTGACAGTTGTGAGTTCATGGGAATGAAGGGCAGGCAAGGCTTGCCTTTCCTCAAGAGACTGGAAACACAACATGTGTTTGACAAGATTTTGAAAACTTTTTCTCAAAGGGCAAATTCCAACAGACATGTGGTAATGAGCCATGACTGAATACAGACAGTACAGTTAATCTCATATAGGCAGCATGCAGTTAGAACTTGGGACTCTTGGCTCTAACATCTTGCCCTCCTTTGTTTAGTTTTTTAAGTGCATTACTTTGAAATGGAGAAACCTCCTATGTGTCCACAGGCTCTTTCTTCCTTTAAAGCAAATAAATGGATACAGATCTCTGTGCAAAATCTCTTTTGAGTTACACATATGAAATAAGACTATCATAAATATCTTCTCCAAAAAAGTTGTGTATCAGTTGTATATGACTTTCACATTGTCAAGTCAAAAAGTATAATTCTATCTTGCATCATGAATATTTTTCATTTCTTTTTAAAGCTTTTTAAATTTATTTTTATTTATATGGTATATATGTCAGTGTGGGTACTTGTGGAGGCCAGAAAAGCATCAGATCCCCTGGAGTGGTTTTAAAGCCAGCTGATGAGGATGCTGGGAACTGAATTTTGGGTTCACGAAGCAGCAAGTGCTCTGCTGAACCATTTCTCCAACCCTCATAACTTTTCTTGTTAATTTCATGTTTTCTTTAATCCCCTTCCTAAACTTGACATGGAGTATTGGACTGTTAATAGGAGATGTGTGTGTGTGTGTGTGTGTGTGTGTGCGCACGTGTGCATGTGTGTGTATGTATATAAATGTATATAATACTCATGCACATATACACCTAGTATATTGTATATTTAACAGTATAAAACACTAATAGTACATGAATCTCAGCACAGTGCAAAAGGATAGAGCTTTAAATGGAAATTTCAGAATGAAGATTATCCATGCAATTAAGCCAAAATCAAACACTTCATCCCATACAACACCAGCACAAAATGGGAAAGGCAGTCTAATACTTACAATGGCTGTCCTTTCTCTGTATGCTCAGCTGTTGACCGAGATCTTACTTCAGACACTTCTCTGGCTTTATAACTTCTAGCAGCCTATATGGAAAGAGAGGAAAGTTCTAGAAAACTGAAGTTATGGCCAGCCTTTGCAAGTAGTGAACAGCAAATCCAAGAGTTCACTTTGATTTTGACAGGCTGTACAATGTGTGCTAAATGGATTCTTTGCAGACATTTTTATGATGCTTATAAGATAATGCTTTTTTTCCATGGTCAGATAACTATAAATGACTAACATAGGAGGGTGTGGTTAACAGAAGGGAGAAAGCTCATTTTGGGGTAGGATTTCATGAGAACAATAATTGGAGCATCACATATTTCAGAGTGATGGCCAAATAATACACATTGGGCAGAACTACTTTTCGGCTTGTTCTTCCAAAAGAACCTGAAATACAGATGTTACCATTACATTTACCAAAAAAAAAAAAAAAAAAAAAAAAAAATCCTTCCTTAAAAACTAAATTAAAGCTGTACCATGGAGAACCATGAAGTTCGTGTTCTTTCTAACTCAAGTTCTTTAAGAAAGTTTTATAAACACTTCCTAAATGTTTTATGAGCTATGAAAAGAGTTTAGGGAAACTGCAGCCACATAAAGGTTGTATTTTAAGTACATTGCTGGAAAACATACAGTAAAAAAAAAAAAAAAAAATCAACCAGCCATGTTTCATGGCCTGCTGTGGCCCTGAGGCTGTTCTGCCTCACATTGCATTAGTCAACCAGCTGGGATGTTTTCAAATCTTCCGTCACTTGAAAAAGATCATGCTTTTTATTTTTATGCACATATATAGGTCAAAGTCTTCATTTCATATATTTCTGCAACTTTTTAAGTAAAGAAGTTGTGTCTTCAGTGAAGTGTGTTTTTCAGTTTCCAAAATATTGATCGAGTTAGTTTTACTTCACAGACTACATTTCAGAAAGCCACTACTGAAGACAGAGCCCTTTTCCTTTGCTATCTGTGATTTACTTTCAGGAATTATTTATGTTGAGACTCAGCAATTAGTTGGTCTGGTTTTTTTTTTTTTTTTTTTCCTCTTCAGCATTTTTTTTTTTCATCTTTAGATTAGTGGTTATTGTAGAATACAGGAGCTTTGGTAAAGTCAAGCAAGTGGAAGTATGGATGGAATGTTAACTTTAATGACAGATAACAGCTTATAGATCAATTTGCCTTAGAGTCACAAATATTCTCAACTATGTATTCTTACTGAGAGGACAGTTAAGTGAGACTGAAGAGTGCACTAATGGTCACCCCTGAAGACATACAGCCAAGTAACATTATACAGAATGAGCAGGTTATGTTTATGTATTTAGGAGTGTGTGTGTGTGTGTGTGTGTGTGTGTGTGTGTGTGTAAAGCAATGAGTAATGAGGAAAAAGGCTATGATTTTAAAAGAGAGCAAAGAGGGGTGTATGGAAAATTTAGATAGAGTAAAGGGCAAGGAATAATGTAGTTATAATTTCAAAAAAGTAAGTATTTTTTAAAAGTAAAATTTAGGATTCTAACATAAGATTATGGATGGTTTTGTGGAATTTGAGAATCATATTGGAAGGATTGCAATTCTGTAAACTTTTTAAGTGTGAAGGAACTTTAGAAATAAACTACTTAAAATCTTTTGTTTTTCTAGATAAGAGAATGGCCTGAGCAGGTAATGAGTTCAGCTCTTACCTCTTACAGGTCTTACTTCTCATGGCCTTTTATATTTAACAGTAACAGAAAATAAAATAAAGATGCAATTTTAGAAAATAAAAGGCATATTTTTCTTTTAAAAAATTAAAAATTCTTATGTATTTTATGAGATTATTAATTCACGATGTATTATGTATTCATAATGACACAGCATCTCATCATTATGGCTTGGAATTCACTTTGCAGCTCCAGCTGGTCTCCAGTATCTTGACTCAGCCTCCTGTGTGCCTGGATCCGAAATACATAATACTTAAGAAATCTTCATGTCAGTGTGAGGAATTCTGGGGCCATGAAGTAGCTGTGCCACAGTGAAAATAACCTCAGTATCACAAGTTTGTATCATGAGCCCTTTCTGCATCTTGGTGAATGTTTCTTGATGAGTCACACTGTGATATTGACAGGCTCTGCCTACAGGGTAACATTGCTTCAAGACTGAGTGTCTCTTTTACAAAGATTTAGGAAGACGAAAATAAGGAAAATAACTTATGGTTTTGATTAATTTTAAGTGAAAGTCATTTTTTAAAAAATGTTATTTAAAAAATTTCTGATTGATGCATATTTATAAGATTTAATGGTTCTTAATACATTTGTTACTATAAATGCTTCCAGTTCTTTCCGAGTTGCATAGATTCTGGCATAATGGTATCCATTTTCCAATAAAATCAAAGCTCATTGTTTCAACATAAAATAATAAAATTATATACTTTAGGTTGATTTAAATCTATGTCAATATGCTTGTTTTTCCTTATACACCATGCATTGTATTCTCTCTCCTACTGAGCTGTGGAACTAATGTAGTACCAGAGTGGCAGAATACGCTAACTTGTCAATCATTCACTTGTTTATCTATTCTCTGCCAGATACATGGAACATATAAGTATAGAGAACTTAATGAGATAGCCAAGCCTTGCCCTCACAGGGCCTAGTCCTCTTGGCTGAGTTGCATACACTCCCTGGCCGTCTGTAAACAAGGGAGCTCACGCAGATGTTTTGGAATGTGCTTCTGAGCACTGGTGGGAGAGGAAGACTGTAGTTTCTTTATTCTCCTTCCTCTCAATTCTTCTTTTCCCAGAGAACATCAGCGAGAAAGGGAAACTTGAATGAAAGCACGTCTTTGGAGACAGACAAGACGTGGTAGAGAAAATAGAAAAAATAAAGATCCTAACTTATAGGACTTTAGAGCCTGTGGTTTCAATTTAGAAAGCTTTTGAAATTGGGAACATTTTTCTTGGTGTGCCCTGAATGCTCTCTTCAACCCATATTAATCCCATGCTCTATTTGCATAACTTTGTGTTCCTCTAAACCATGGTTAAGGAACCCATGCATAATCTGAAGCACTTCCTGAATGTGTCCTTCAGGCACATCTGAAGTGTTTTACTTGCGTTATTTCCCTAACTGTATGCTCACCTTTATTTTCCAAAGAGTTCAAATAACTTGTCCACGTCCCACAGTAGTGAGTGGCTTGTAGGATTTGAGTATCTTGTGCCTGCCACTGACTCTAGTTTATTACCCAACTGAACAGCTACCTCCATCATTGCTTTATGCCCTTTCCTCATCACTTATTAGAAAACGTGACTGATGAAGGCCGGTGCCATTTCTTTCCACGATACACTGATCACAAAGACAGGATCTTGTGCTCTTCTCTCCCACTACTAATGTAAAAATTAAGTAATGGAAACTTCAGTTTGTGCCTGTATTAGTTTCCTTGGGCTGATGCAACACATTACCAACACTCAGTGTCCTCTAAAGACGGAAATGCTTTGTTTGCTCCTTCTGGTTGCTGGAATTCCAAGGTCAAGATATCGGCAGGTAAATTTGTTTTGGAGACTCTGGAGGAAAATTTCACTTGGTCCTTAGTCCTAGATTCTGGTAGCTGAATAATCCTTGACCTGACTTGATCTGTAGATGTGACCTTATGGTTTCTACCATTGTCTATAAACGCCTTTCCCCCAGATGTTCATGTGTCTCTAGACTATTTTTATGATCCTTCTTAAAGATAGTTACTGTGTTCTAAAATTCTTAATGTAAAGTCCTGTATTGAAATAGGCTCAGGGTGGTAAGTATTGGAGATTAAGCCTGATTAACTTGCAGAAGACTCTATTCAAATCAACTATATTGTCATTTCCTTAAATAGTTAAGAAATTCTCTCTGTGCTTCAATCAATTATTTTCATTTTACTGTTGTTAACTGAAAAAGTCAGCTATGACCAGGACATCAGAAGCAGAATCCTGTGCTCCCGGAGTTCATGTTTTCACTTTGAAAATGGTAAGTGGGGAAGTCCAAAAGGCAAGTATTGAGGAAAAGCAATACCAAGTACATGATAACCTTCTATGGCTGAAAGAAAACACACCGGGTAAATCAACCCAAATCCCACTGAGAAGCTTTTTTCCTAAGTTGGAGGAAAATCATCTATGGCCTTACCTAGCACCAGGCTCTGCATGCAATAATATGACCCTGGCAGTCAAGATGTGCCCAAGTGTACAACAGTGGCATGATTGCTATGTGGGCAACCAACCATTTTCTGCTTGGATTTGGTCTGTTTCATAGGCGGGTATTCATGCCTGGTTCTACAAATCCAGCCAAAGTTCCCTGTCTAAGAAGGACACAGGTTCTATGAGTTTAATTAAAATTATTTACAACCAAACTATTAGGGCACACACACCCACACCACCACCAGTAACAATAACAAAACTAAAAAACCTAAACCAGCAACAACATGAAGAACTGGTTGGGAAGACTGATAGGAATGGAAAGGGCCCAGAGAAGGCAATAGGGGCATCTTGGCTGAGTCATCTCGTTACCACGGAATTTGAGGTACCCTTTTGGGAGCTTCATCTCATTATTAAAAGAATTTAAGAACTGATTCAAATCAAAGCTTGAAGCCAAGTTTTTACAGAGTTAAAACAAAACAAAACAAAAAGACCCCCAGGACAAACAAACTGCAAATTTCAACAGCAGCTCAGAGGAAGAAGATGAGGAACACAGAGAGAAAAATTTGTGGCCTTTCAATTAAGCAAGCACAACAGTCAGCCACATGGTGAACAAGTGTCTACATTATAGGGAAGCAAATATTAGAAAAGGCATGGCTGGAGAGAAGGCTCAGCCATTATAGATGAGGCTCACAACCAAAATTGTAAGAGAAAGCATGCTTACAATAAAGAGAGAATAAATGATAGGAAATGTTATACCATCTGCAAAGTTAAGGCCCCTAAGGCTCTCTCATGGGAGTATAAATTCTGGAAAGCAAAAGTAGTATTCAATTAAGGGGATAATTATCCTCCCTCTCTCTGTGGTATGGCTTAAGAAGAACCTGCCTTTTTGCGTATACACATAAAATGTCACAACAAAGCTCATTATTATATGTCAATTCAAAGAAGAATTCAGATGAAACACACAGCAGGTTTATTATAGAGTACTCTAAAGTACCCTCAGGGGTAAGAGTGCCCGTATTTAAAGGGGCCATGGACTCAAGCTACATTTTAGATGAGTTTTATATTATCTTTTAGAGTTATTTAAGTTATGTGAATTTCTATGTCTGAGTATATGTATGTCAGTGCAATTGCTCTCGCAGAGCAGACTTTCATAGGTCAGATACCCTAAGCCAGAGCTCTAAGCTGCCTGACATGGCTCATGGAAACTGGACTCTTAACCACTGAGCCATCTCTCTAGTCCTAGATTATTTGAAAGTCTATGGAAAAGATTTTTTTTTTTGAGAGAAATTTTTCTGTCTTGATGTTTAACAGGCTTATTATAATGGACTTTTACAAGGAAGGATAATAGTCAGTTCTTGTCATTTGTTATAAAGTCTGCTATTCAATTATCTTACAGGGCTTAGGACTTTTTGTATGAAGTAGTTGTCTATTCTTCCCAAGGCCAGAGGTGTGTCTCAAGTCCTCTTCCAGAGATCAGAAATTAGAGTTCTGATGTTCCAGTCTTTAGATTGACAATTTGTTGATTATGATGGAGGGTTTCAGCTCCAATGAACCCTAATATTGCTACATCAACTAACTATATTATTGACATCACTAAGAGAAACATCTTACTTCGACTTATCTGCATATACTTCTTTGGGTTATAGCACCCTCTGGCCACTTCTCTTGTATGTCCCAAAATTCTGTTCATTGGAGTTTATGTGGCATCCTCATTATGTAAGCATGGTTGACTAATTTAACAGCCACAGGTGATTAACTTACCTTAGTCCCTCTTATCCCAGAGGCTGTGGGAGGGAAATGGACTTCTTAACCCTTCACTGACTGGCCCTTATCCTGAACCTTCTAATTACACAAGTATCCAGCAAACAGTGGGAAATTATGAACATTAACTAGGGGAGACTTACTTAGATAAAGAATTAAAGGGATGTTTTGTAGAAAAGAAGCCTAGAAGAAAAAACTTAGAAGGCTAAATCCCAACTCAATTGAAACATTGGCAAGGCAATTGGTTGTCTTATCTCTAGTCAGGATTAAGGTTATGTGAATGTTACTGGAAGGAGTCTCTGAGTGCCTCATGATAAATGTCTAGGTTCTTTGTGTTTCCAATGAGCAATTGAATTAAAAAAGAGAGAAAGTGGTAGTAATGAAAGCAGACATACTAAAAGGATGAGTGAAAGCATAGAATACATGCCACAGAATGGGAGCTGGCCAGTAAGCAAATGGCTGAAAAGCCTCAAGTTCTTTTAGTGTTCCTTCTCTGAATTTAAAGAAAGGAAGGGGCTGGTGCCCTGAGAAAAAATAGGTACTTATCTCAATTAGCAGACATGCTAGTATAGAGCTCCAGATCATCTGATTGTAATTGGGTATACATCTCATAAGTGAGTCATATGTATGTCCCATTACTCATACACATACACACAGGATGCATGAGATGCTAAATGGAAGGAGGCAAACATTCTGTAGCAAGACTGAATATTTGATTCTTCTTTTTATTTTGCCACTGTATCATAGAATACTTAATAGATCATAAATGTATTAGGATGGATTCCAGTTGCACTGGCTCAGGTTTTCCTTCTTGATGAGTAGGAATTCAGCCTGACAATCTTGTGTTGTTTAGTCTTCAAAATTAGTTTATTAATTCGTGCATTATACAACACTAGCCTGATCCTATCTTTTGTGGGTGAAATTTTAAGTGTTTAAAGCATTGTTGGGGAGATTTTGCTCCTTTCTGATGTCCACATAGGACAAAATGGCTTGCTGTGAGGTCTTAATCAATGCCAACACCCTCTTCTGCTTCCTTAAGATTTCTTATCTGCACCATGGATATGATAAAAGAATATACATACTTCTTATACTGGTGGTTGGAATCCTAAGAAGCCTCACCTTACTGCAAATCATGCAATAGCCCAATTGTTTCAATGGAGAAAGGTAAAGTTAGAACTGAAGAACTTTAACCTTACACTTGAATATCTTATAGGAAGCTCAACAATAGTTTTACAACATGAATGTTTATACCTAAACATGAGCTGGACAAAGATAACAACAATAGAGATGCTAAAATAGATGGGAAAGCAGATGAGGCCTCAGCCCTACACAAATAACTACAGGAAAAAAGAAATCCCAAAGACCAGAGAAATACTCCTCTCAAGGGAAGATGACTGGTTATCCTGCACCAAGTGGTGTAGTGGATTTATGATGTTACACTGTAAATAAATTGTCCTACCTATGAGTTTAATAAAAAAAGTGCTGATTGACCAAAGGCAGACAGGAAGTGTAGGCGGGGCTACCAGACTAAGAAGACTCTGGGAACAGTAAGAACAGAGCAGAAATTCCACAGAAACTCCAGAGAATGCCAGGGAGAAGCCAGGTGAAGCAGAAGACAATTATGGTGCTCTGAGAAAAGGTACTGAGCTGCATGGCTGAACAAGATAAAACTCATGGATTAGTTTAAGGGGAAAAAGCAAGTTATTGTAGGGGTATTGTGTTGTTTCATGGTAAATAATTGTCCCACCCACTGGTTTAATAAAAAGCGCTGATTGGCCAAAGGCAGGCAGGAAGTGTGGGTGGGGCTACCAGACTAAAATCTCTGAGAACAGGAAGCAGCAGCAGAATGCCAGAGAGAAGCCGAGGAAGCAGAGGACAACCATGCTGCTCTAAAGAAAGGTACTGAGCCACATGCCTGAACAGGAAGAATCATGGGTTAGATGAAGGGTAGAGAGCTAGCAAGTTATATGCCTGGGCCTGAGGCTGATCAGCCTAAAAACTATCATATACATCTGTGTGTCTCTGTGGGTCTGTGGGTCTTGAGCCTAAACCTTGTGGCAAGACCCAAAAGTCCGGGCCAGAAATCTCGTACTACAAGTTATATGTCTGGACCTTAGGCCGATCAGCCTAAAATTAATGTAAGCATTTGTATGTCTCTGTGGGACTGTGGGACTGCGGGTCTGTGGGTCTCAACCTTGAGGCTAGGCCTGAAAATCTGGGTCAGAAACCTACTACAAAATAGGCTGCTCCGACAACATACATAAAACTTACACAAACAGAGCAGGTTGTATTCATACATTTGGGAATATATGTATATCTTCATTGAACAACAATTAATGGAAAATGAGGCTATGCATTTTAAGAAGGAGAGGTATATGGGAAGGTTTGGAGGGAGGCAAGGGAAGAAAACATGAAATTATATTATATTCTCAAAACTAAAAGAAACAATTAAAAAAGGTAAATAGTTTAAAGTATGATAAACTGCAAAAGAACCTAATCCTTTATTAGATAGAAATCTTCCATCTACTAGAAGGAACTTCCCCCATCACTGTATCTGACCAGTGTTTCTTGAGCTTTCTAATTACCTTCACACTTTTTTTTTTTTTTTTTTTTTTTTTTGAGACAGGAAGATTTCTCTGTGTAGCTTTGGAGCCTGTCCTGGAATTCACTGTCTAGGCAAGGCTGGCCTTGAACTCACAGATATCCACCAGCCTCTGCTTTCCAAGTGCTGGTATTAAAGGCATGTGCCACCACTACCAGGCTTACATTCACAGTTTTATATGGCCTAAGTAAAATGTGGATAGCTTTCATAGGAAAAGATGCCTATGCAATGAATGTTTTCCTAGCTACCCAACTAATTTGTATTCAGTTGTTTTATGGGGAACTGAGAGAGATGCCCGTGGTACAAGAATGCTATCAGTATTAATAAGATGTGTCCATAAAGGAGTCACAGGTCTATAGCAGCAGTAATACCACTTCCATCTCTTGTAAGTTTAATTTACTTTCAAAAGGACATGACCTTTTAAATTTATATTCACATCAAGAACGCTTCAGTATAAGGTCAGTTGGGACAGATGGCATTAAAGATGTATGCAATTAAGAGTACACGAAGTGTACAGACAGGCCAGCAGATGCCTAGCTCATTAACATTTAAGTAAATAACATTATCCTTAAACTATAATTCTAATCATATGGATATGCTGAAAAGGATCACCCTGGAGGACTGGTGAGTAAAATCCTGTGCACTAAGGATGGTAGTTTGGCCTTTGCTAGATTATGAAATTCCTTTCTCTGTCAGGACCATATGCTCTTGATATAGAGTTTAAAAACATATAAGGAGAAGAAATATCACACGTTATTTGTACAACTTAAAATATATGCTCTAGAATTTCTGCCAATATATCTTGCATTAAATGCTTTGCTGCTCATAATTTAAAGTGCTCGCCTAAAATCTATCCTAATATGTGGAGTTTTCTTTTCTTAATCTCTTAGAAAATTGAGTTATGCTGTGTCAATGTGGCTAAGTCTGCCCTGGGCTTCTTGTAATGATGGAATTCCTAGAATAAACATTGCCGATGATGAAAGGTAACTTGGACTAAATTTCCTCAGAACTTCTATGAAGCTGAAGGATCACTGCATAAATCTTCCAAATAGAAGATGTATTTCAGTTGTTGCTAGGGCTTACTGTGCCCCACCTGGGAATAAAATGAATTGAATGCTTATGATAAAAATTTCTGGCTAATAAAATAATGGAAATTAACACTGTAAACATTGTGTGTATATATATATGTATATGTGCTTATGTGTATGGGGGTGTTTTGTGTGCTAATGGGCATATTCATTCTATAATATACATATGGAGGTCAGAGGATAACTTCAAGAGTCAGTCTTCACTTTGTATCATCTTGTTTTAGACAGTTTATCTCCTTGGTTGCCACTATGTGTGCACGCAGGCTAGTTGGTTCCAAAGATTCCAGGGATTCTTCTTTCTGCCTCCAGCCTCACTGTACAAGTGCTGGGGTTACAGAAGCATCATGCTATAGGATCAGTCTTTATGTGAGTTTTGGGACCCAAACTCAGTTTCTCACTCTTGTGCATTAAGAATTACCCAATGAGAAATCTCCCCCAGCCCTGGAAGGAAGTTTATTAAGATCTATGGAAATACTGTTTTCTCTTCCTAATATAGATAGTGCAAGGATTTGTGCTAATAATAGCTGAAGCCACCCCACTAAAAGGCATATCTATTGATTGAAATACTTTAGAGTAAGTATGAAGAAAACTTTTTAATTGGTGTGCCAGGAGCTATGTGTAGAGTATTAGGCACTCAAAGATATGTTGGTAACTTGAATATATTCAATATTTGTATTCAATCTATTTGAAGATTTTTTAATAGATTCGGCTGATTATACACCCTAACTTGTATGTAATATATCCGTCATTTACCTATTTATTATTCATTTTCCTACTAGGATTTATTTTCTCTTACTAGAATATAATTACCATAAGGGACATTTTTTCACTTCATCTACCACAGAATTCCAATGGCTCTGAAACTATGCATAGTAGATGATGGGTCTTCATTGAGAAGGAAATGGGATCATATCTCTTCAAAAAACCACCTCATGAACTTGGTACAGTGCTTTGGGTACAGGGATCAACAATCTATTATTTGCTGAAATAAATAAATAGAGATTATAAGGCTTTGTCACTATCAAAGTTAACTGAATTTTAATAACTGGAAAATAAACTGAAATCAGAAATATACTCTAGAAGCAAACGATATATTCTCACTATTGAGTAAAAAGGACTTCAGTCCTTTAGATGATAAGGTACTATGGGCCAGAATACAGCAATTTGCAAACAAAATGGATAAAACATGGTTAGCAACAGAGAAATTCAGTCATTTTTTTTTCCCCAGAAAAGAAGGTCTAAGTGATTATTCTGTGGTGGGCAGGCATGCAAATAATGTGTGAAGAATGTTTGTCCTGAGAATGGTAAGGAAAAGTCACATGTTCATGAGAACACGGCCTGTGGGGAGAGCAGTTGATGAGAACGTCATCAGTAAGTCTTCTTGTCTTTGACATTCCTTGTTGGCTGTCTGTTCACATTTAAGGAAAGACTTTTGAAATTTTAATTGAAATATCTACTTGTCTAATTTCACAATTGTAAAGCATAGACGACCACTACTCATCGGAGCCTCAAACATCTTGTGATTCCTTTAAAATTATGTTTCTAATTAGTACAAGAATTTCTTTCTTTCTCTGTAGGGACGGATTTACTATTTCTGAGTTCACTTTTAAAATCCAGCATTTTCTTTGTCTACAAGTGATGATTTCTTAATCACTACAAAAGAGTTTATCTGTGTCAGAGATTATTGTTTGAGACTGGACTTCAGAAACAGATATGGGTGAGAGAGGGGGTACACGAGTACAGAATCTGCCTTCATACATTGGTGAAGTAAATAGAAGTTTTCAAAATCATGTAGCTAACTGGTCTTCACTTATAATTTGCCTTAAATAGCAAGTGAGCTCATACCATACTGTCTTTTATGTGAGCCAATGTGGACCTTCAATAGATCTACTCATTTTGCTGATATGGCAGGATTGAAATCACAGAGTTCCTAGCTCATGTAATCACTCTTTAGATAACAAAGTTCATTATCTCTTAGCTCTGTGTTTTTTTCTGAAAAAAAGAACACCACTAACAGGAACACACAGATACTTGCTCATAGTCTTAGCTTTTCTTGACCTACATTGGTCAAATGCCACAGTAGCAGCCAAAGAACAAATTTTAGAAACAATGTAACTAACCAACCTTTTCATTTAAGCCCTGGTCATATAGCAGGGAAACAGAATAATGCAAAATGAATAACCTGTGTGGACTCAACTGTGTGTTCCATATGTTGAAGACCCATCCCTCAGTGGGACTATATTTGGAGGTAAGGATTTTAGGAAGTTGTTATACTTAAATAAGATGGAGTCCCAATCCAGTGGTTATATAGTCTCATAAAAGGAAATAAGAAATCACTATACATGCAGAGAGAGAGAGAGAGAGAGAGAGAGAGAGAGAGAGAGAGAGAGAGAGAGAGAGAGAGAGAGAGAGAGAAAGAGGGATGGAAGGAGGGAGGGAGAGAGGTAGGGTGAGAAGGATAGAGGGAGGGAGGGAGGGAGGGAGGGAGGGAGAGAGAGAGAGGAGGCTGTGAGTTTGCAGCAAGGTGGCTATTGTCATGGAGGGAGGGAGAGTTCATGAGAAACCGACAATGGGAACTTCATCAGACCCTGTAGCCCCCTAAACTGCAGCAACTCTGAATCTGTCTTCTGTTAAAGTGACTTGGCCTGTGGCACTCTGTTACAATAGTCCAAACTAACCAACACACTGCTCTTAGAAAGACAAAAGCAAAGACCTGGCTATTCTAGGAAGAAGGTGGCTGTTGCTAAAGCAACACTTGGGGTTCCGTAAGGAACGGTTTCTTCTCTCCTTGTAGTATATACTCCAAAGTTATCCTATAAAGAGTGTCTATAAAATTTATCATTCCAGAACATTTTTCCCTGATAGAATCATGATCATCTAGGACAAACTGTGTCATATTGCCATGTTGCTTAGACAGAGTTGATGTCACAGGGTCTCTGCTCACTTCTAGGTAAGCCAACAATACTCTAGATTCTATCATTGTCCATTGCTTATTGTCACAGCTGGCTTTGTTTTTGGACATTTGTGTGTTAATCTATTTTCACACTATCAGGAAATATTTTCACTGCCTTGCTTTGTTGCCTGAGCAGTTTTGCTTGGTTAATTTTCCTTTGATGATAGACATGCTTAGTTATATTCTGATTCCGATAATATCCTAATCTCTAGCTACAATTTAAAAACCAATGCTCTGATATTCATCAACAATTTTCAAAAAGATATTTAATAATTAATCAATTCATGGCCATCACTGTCCATGATCAGGCAAGAATTGTTATGTAAATTTACTGTCATTATTTGCATAAAGCTAATCTTGCTATATCATCCCCATTAGCTGTTAAGGGTCATTCATGGAAAGGAAGTGAGATAAAGGAATCATGTTGATTGAGTTCAAAATCCTTAATATTACTTAGCTAGACTGTAGTTTTATATTCCAGTCCTGGGTATATAGAATAATTATGTGAATCCTTTTTTTTTTTTGAGACAGGGTTCCTCTATGTAGCCCTAGTTGCTCTGGAATTCACTCTGTACACCAAACTGGCCGTTAACTCACTGAGATCCACCTGTAACTGCCTCTTAAGTGCTAGGATTAAAGGCATGCACCACGACCACCTGTATTGAATTGTACCAGCAACAGTGGCTGTCCTAGAACTCTCTGTGTAGACCAGGCTTCCTTTAAACTCACAGAGATCCAACTACTTTTGTCTCCTGAGTGCTGGGATTAAAGGTGCACCACTCTGCTTACTCAGAAATAGCATCCTTTAAAACCTCCTTATTTCTTCCTGATAACAGAATTTTCTCATTTGATTGATAGAATGCTGGCATACATTTTTATTGTTTGTGTATTTTCTATTTATTTTTACCCTAGAATCTAGTTTTGAAATATGTTAGTCAAAGTACAGAGCAGAAAACAACTATACCTTAGAGTTGTAGTTAAAATCTTCAGTGTGGACAGGAAGAGCTAAATAGCTTACCTAAAAACAAAACAAAACAAAAACAAACAAACAAACAAACAAAAACTGTGTAAGAACAGCCAGTTATATCATCACTGAGATAAGAGGGGAAAAGTATATACACATCCTGACAACAGTGACAAAGGAGAGAGCCAGAGTGGGAAAGTAAGCGAGTTGTGAGCCTCTTAACATGTATTGTTTGAGTGTGTTGCCTGATGCTGTAATTAATACATGTTTGCATTTTGGTAGATCAAAACAATAAAACAATGTGGTTGCTCTGAGTTCAGACAGATTTCCTTCCTTTTGTAACATTGCCATTAACAGCTAACCTTGAGAGTCATCTCCATCCCACCAGTAACAAAAGGGAAGCATGGATGGACACTTGCCAGGATTGATGAACTGTATTAATTTGCGGTGGCTGCCATAACAAAATACCACAGACTAAGAGGCTTAAATATCAAAAAAATATTTCTTTAGAGTTCTGAAGGTCAGAATACTAAGAACAAGGTGTTGGCGGGCTTGGTTTCAAATGAAGCCTCTCTGCTTGGGTTGCAAATGACCAATTTTCATCTGAGTCCTCACATGTTCTTTTCTCTACATCAGCACATCCCTGGTTTCTTACTCTATTTCCAAATTTCCCTTATCTGAAACCAGTTATATTTGATTAGAGACCACCCTAAAAGCCTCCTTTAAACATGATCAGTGCTTAGATATTTGAATTTGGGGGAATATAATCCAATCCATAAAAGGAGAGCAGTCTCAAAATGCCATAAGCTACTGCCGCTTAACACAATTTCTGCTAAAATTCCACCTACATGTAAAGTGATCTAAAAAGCACCTACTTGTTTCTTAGGAAGAAGAAGGAGGAGGAGGAGATGTGGATTTGACTTGCTAGAAGTCTACTCAATAAAAGTCAACAGATATTAACTTCACACATCTTACTGAAAGGATTTACTCACTTCTCACAGGTGGAAATGGTCATCTTTTTCTTTTTTCTTTCTTTTACAAGGTCCAGACCTACTTCCCAATACCCAGTGACTATAAACTACAAATAAAAGTTACCTATATCATACTTAATATAAAAAATAAAACCGGAGCAGAAGATGATCCAGGACAAAATCATCTGGATATAGATAATTGGGTGATAACACAGTGGTATCTGGTAACCTGATCTAATGAAGTCATAGGCCAAGTGATCTAGATCATCAGGCAGCTCTTCAATAACAGGGGCCTAAGTGGTAGGACCAGGAGATGTGAAGATAAGGAAGCTAGAAATCTGGATTTGGGAGTTCTTATACAAGTAGCATTTTAGACCAAGCAAGTTTATTAAAAAGTACAGCATCTTATACACTTTCCTCAGGGGAGAAATAGAACAGGGTCAGTGGAAAGCTGTCATATGATAGGATGAAATCAGCAGGAAGTTAATCAAGCAAAGTCATACAAGGGAACACAGGATTTCTCAAGGGTGTAAGAGCCTGGACATAATGGCCTTGGAACGATTAACACCAGTCACTTAAGGGGGAAATGTCAAGTTCCCAGAAACTAAAATCTTAATTTTTTTTGAGACTCTGGCCCTAGCCTAGGACTGGCCTAGCCAAGTTTGCCCTTGGGCAAGGAAACAGAACTAGTTTCTTATTGTCCTATACTCAGGACCTCTGAATAGATCTTGGATTAGCCTGCCTTGAAACAGAGAGTCGTTTTAAGACTTCTTCGCTCTTGAGGTTCCTAATCCTGATCACACTTCTGTGGAGATGCTGGTTGTATGTCTGGGATGCTGCCATCTCTCCATTTCCTCCATGGCCAAATCTCAAGTGGGACTTGGAACTATGTCCATTTTGGGTTGTTTTTAGATTTTGCCACAACTTTCCGCTAAGCTGAGTTTTGTTGTGGGATAATCTTTTTATATACTGTGAAGATGTGTCTATGCAAGGTACCTTCTGATTGGTTTAATACAGAGATGAATGGCCAATATCTAGGCAGGAGATGATAGGCAGGATTTCCAGGAACTCTGTAAGAAGAGAGGCAAGATTCATGAGTGAGACATAGGAAAAGTCAGATGTACAGTATGGAGAAGAGGCTGTTGTACCTGTGTTGAGGGACCCCCAAAGACCACCAGGGATCTGTATTTGATGTAAACACATGAGGGTCTGTTTATTGCTTTCAACAGGTTCAAACTAACCTGGTCAAAACCCTTTATTTCGTCACAGCAGAGGGTTTTTGGCCATGAGCCCAGAGGTGAGAGGTGTTTTAAAGAAAAACATATGTAAGTGGGGTGCTCCAAGTCTTGGCATTTCAGGATTGGGCAAAGGGGTATGCTGTACACTTTTGGCATGAATCCTAGCTCTGAATTGACAGGCTGAACTTTTGGCGTGACACTAACTTTTGAATTTATTGGCTGTCAGGCGTATCTCTGAGACTCTTTCCAGACCCCCTAGACTTGGGCCCTGCTCTCAGTCATCAGATTCTCCTTTCTGAAACAAAGCTGTGTAAGGATAAATCCATGGCTTCACAGCAATGAGATATATGGCAAAATGTAGATTAATATAAACAGAATAATTTAAGTTATAATAGGTAGTTGGGAACAAGCCTATTCAATAGCTAAGCTTTCATAATGAATAAGAAGTCTGTTTGGGAGCTGCTGGTCCAGTGAAAATCTGACTACTGAGTTTGGACACTTGTAGCTTCTTTGAAGCCCCAAGAAGTCAAAGGCATATTCTGCTTATTTGATAACACAATGTCTTAAATACTCATGGAGCATTTTTGTCTGCTTGCTTTCAATAAGCTCTGAGTGTCAAGAAGTGCAATGGAAAGTCTTGTCTAGGTTAGCTTTATTATTTTGTGGCCTATTCTCTGACTAAGATAAATTATTTGAAATTATTTGACCCATATTGAGGGGTAGAATGAATTATCTTTCCTTCAGGCTCAAGTGAAGCATTAAATTTCTTGTTCAATAAAGTGTTGCTGAACCTATATTTATCAAAGGACTTATCAATCACCTGTTGTTCAGGATCTAGATAAAGTTGGGTTTTATATATTTTGACATTGTCTCTAGGTTATTTCTATTTACTTTTGTTTATGTGAAAAAAAAAAAACTATGAAATTCTTTCCTGGTCCAATTTCCTCAGCAACACAAGGAAAGCCATTAGGTAAAATATTTGACACAATCTTCCCACCCAGTTTCCCTAGAATTGCATGTGCAAATTTATCTTCCCAGCAAGAGATGAGTTTTTATCACTTCATAAAATTAATCTTATATCTTTCTACCTTTAAGACCACTTTCAAATTTATTGTCTAATTAGATCATACCTTTGTTAAAAGTAATTTTTTTAGTACCAACTTTTGTGTTAGTTGAGGTATATAAACTATTGTAATAGGAAAATGTAAAAATGTTGTTAACCTGGAAGACTTGTTTATTTCTGCTTACATAAGTGTTAAAATGGTCCAGTTTTAGTGCAAATGGGTTGGGCTTATGTATTTATTTAGAAACTCTTCCTCCTTCTGTATGCCTGTGGGTATTGTTATTCAACCTGAACCTGAGAAAGAACATTGCAATCTATTCCTTGTAGACTGCAGTGGATCAAAGAAAAAAGTAGAGGATGCCACTTTTGCTAATACTGTAGGACTCATTCTTATATCCACATGTGAATGTTATAAGTCCTGAGAAATAGGCTCCTTGTGTATGCCCAAGACACATTAAAAGTTGTTTGGGTAACCATCTAATTGTTTGTTTCACTGTGGAATGATGAAGATGGAGGTCAGAGGCTAAGGAAGCACACCAATCCACATTTCTCCCCGGTTGGCAACCAGCATCTCCAACTTCTAAGAGCTCCTTTTCCAGGCTTTTTATTCTGCATTTCAGGTCGCAAACCCTCCAATAAACTCCTCCCTTTGGGCTCAACTACCCTTACTATTGGCTATCAAACCGAATGACAAGAGTTCTCACTACAGTTGAATAAAGTATTTATGGGTGAAATCTTTCTCTCCCTTTCTGATCTTAAGAACATCATTTGTGAAAATTAAGGATCAGTTTAGGAAGTGGAGACAGAGTTCTTCGCTTAGCAGGTGACTTCTAAGCTTTGGAACACCCCAGACCATTTGCAATGGCCAAAAAATGTTCTGCATGCCTTCTAATTAAATGCCTCTTCTCTTGTTTGGAAGGAGGAAGATCTATGGGCCTGATATTGTATCTTAAATGTCCTTTCAAAGATCTATGCATTAAAGCTGGATCTTAGGCTGACACCACTAAGAGGTATTAAATCTGTAAGAGATGAGACCTAGTGGGAAGGTCATTGGTAGCATGCACATGAAGTAATTCCAGACCTTCTTTTTAACTCCCAGTCCATGAAGTCAGGACATTGTTGTGCAAAGTTCTCAAGCACTGATATATCATGTTGTTGTATACTATGCTATAGAAGCCTTAAATAATGAGGACCTCTGAGTAGAGGGAGAAATACCAACTACAAACAAGGAAATCATGACTTTTTCTGTTCCATATTGACAGAAATAGAAGCTTCTCTTCATTATCACCTGCTTCTTGTTGCCAGGACTTCTGGCTGTGTCTATGTAGAGCAATTATAGCTGTTGTTTTTTAAACCCAATTTCCATTTGAAGCTTCACAGTGAGATTTTTTTTGTTTGTTTTAAAGAGTTTCATTTAGATATAAATGACTTTGCTCTCCTGGCTATATTAGAGCTTCACAACTCTCTTCATTTTGAAAAGCACTACTGTGTTCAATCCTAAATATATAGATTACTTGTACTTTCTTATGTAGATTTTAAAAACATTTTCCCTACCATCTTTCATTCATCATGCTCATTTGTAGATAAATATATTTTGTTCTATCAACAGTTTCTACTTTCTATTGCTGACTTGAATTCTCTTGTGTGGATCCTCCAAAATATATCCCCTTACTAATGTGGGATGTCTTTATGTATGCAGTGATTTGCCATTGGTTAAGAAAGGGAATATTTTTGCCTATGGAAAGCACTTTAGAGGCAGGCAGGAATTTTAAGCATATATGAAAGAGAAGGATGGCCTAGTCACAGGGAGACATTATGAGCTCCTGCCTTGGAAGCAAGATGTAAAAAAACATAGGTAAGCCATGAGCCTCATGGCAATACACAGATCAATGAAAATGGTAAGTTGAAAGAGCTATCAAGTAATGAGCCTGAGTTTGGAATTAATATGAGCCTTTGTGTGATTATTTGGGGCCTAAGCAGCTGTGGAACTGCAGGTCTGAACCTCAGGTTAGAGTGGTCAGAAACTTTTTGCTATACTCTACCTGTTAATTAAAATGAAGAAAAAATCACTTTAGTTTTTATCCATTCAAGTAAAGCTATTATTATGTACAAGTCTTGTGGACATGCTTTTATTTCTCATGGAGAAATACTGAACGATGTCATTTATGAATCACAGGGTAGGTGCATGACTGATGTACAAATTGATGAATTTACAACATGGCAATTGCCATTAAATTCTTTCACCAGCATTGTCTAAGAAATCAGGCTCCATCATTATTTTGCCAATAATTGGTGGTGTCTGTTTTGACTCTCTGTGGTTTTATAAGCTTTTAATTTGAGCCTCTTTTCATATATGTTTTATAAATAATCTTTTAGTCTTGTTCGGTGAGTTGTCTGTTCAAATATCTTCTCATTTTTATTGCATTTTAAAATTAAATATCCTAGATACACATCAACATACCATTTACAAATATATTTTCCCAACTATGATTTTTTTCTAGTTTTCTCTACTATCTTTTATAAACAAAAGATTTAAGTTTTCTAAAGGTCAAAAATTTCAACTTCTTTTATTAAATGTGCCTCTGTCTTAGGTAAAAAATTTTCATTTGATTCAAGGTCATGGCATTTCTCTTCAATGTTTTTCTCTAGATTTGTAGTTTAAGTCTTATGCTTAGGTCTAGCCTAATTAGTTCTCGTATATAGCAGTGAATAGAAACAGTTTGGTTTTCTCTTGTTTTAGTTTGGTTGACCTATGGATAGCCAATGATCTCCCAAAAAATTCTTGAAGGAAATTACACTCTCTTATGTATTTTCTGTGAGTCTTTTGCTAAAACCAGTCATGGGTTACAAATCATTGTTTTCTGTCCATACTTATGTCAGTACCTTATTGCTTTAATTATTATAGTTTTACAATAATATGTAACGTCAAGTAGCTTGAATTCTCTTATTTTCCTCTTCCCTTTCAACTATGTTTTAGCTTTTCTTGGGTTTGTACATTTATTTCCCTTTTCATTTGTAGATTTCTAATAAAAGTATTTACTGTAATTTTGAACAATATTGAATTGAAGTGGCAGTTGCAAGAGAATTGACATTACTTTCTTCTTTTCAATGACCATCTCTGTAGTTTTAGGCTTTAAAATTTTTTTCCATTAAGTGGTTTTTTTTTTTTTTTTGTTGTTTCCAATATAAGAGTCTCTCATGGGTTTTTAAAAAATCTATCTATTGCACATGACTAAAATATTAAATGTATGAGAGATATATAACTAAGTTTGATGTCTTTTTTTTTTAAATCCTTAAGCCTGACAAACATACTTGCTAGCTCCAGAGGCTACTTTTCACTATCTGTCAGATTTTACACATCAGCAAAAATTTTGTGTTTGATTGCTTTTTAATTTGGATTCATTATAATTCAATCTATAATGCCTAGAATATTATTTATATCATTTATCATTTATAGTACTTAGAATTTCAATATATTAAGGAGAAAAGGTAGGTAAGGAGAAAGGGTAGGTGCTAATATACTTCTATTGTTCTTAGGGATCAAGCTTTAGTCTTCCACTATAGTGTGATGTTGGCTGAAGGACTTTCATTGGTGAGTTTTGTCAAGCAGAGGAAGTGCTCATCTATTCCAGTGTGGTGATATTTTTTTCCTTTGTCTTACATTTAATTTTCTTTTTTCTATTTTCTTCCACCCCCTGTTTGACAGGGACTCAGTAGCCCAATTGGACTCAAAATTATGAGGTAGTCGAGAAAGACCTTGAATTCATAATACCCATGACTTCAATGTCTTAAGCTCTGAAGTTAGGGGTCTGTGCCACCGTATTGTTTTTTTGCTTTTTAATCCACTTTAAAAACAATAACATGTTGAATTTTTTTATATGATTACATATTTTCAGTTTTGAAATTTTACAGCAAATCCACTTATCCTTATTTGCAAGAATAAATGCACCCTAAAAAAACCCCATTTGTCTGAATACACAATTTTTATATATTGGTAGATCTAATCTTTAGAGGTTTTCCATCTATAATCGTACAAATTATGTTCTGTACTTTCATTGCTTTATCTTTGTCTAGTTGTATATATGGGTGATGTTAATTTTACAAAATTAAATGGCAAATTCATTTAATTTTATGAAAATCCTTGTGAGACGTTGATAATACTTTTCCTTAAGTATTATTTAAATTCATAAAAGAAGTAATTTTCTTTAGAGGAAAATTTTAATGATTATGGAGCTTTTCATATTATTTATTTCTCTGATTATCCTTCCCCATTTCTCCCTTCCTCCTCCTCTTTCTCCTTCCTTCCCCCTTCTCCTCCTCCTCCTCTTCTTCTGTAGTCTAGGCCTTATGGATGTTGGATAGATGCTCTGTAGTTGAGAATATAATCTATTCTTGTAGAATATACAAATCTGGTACCCATGTTTAGCAGCTCAGAACCACTTGTAACTCTAGCTCCTGGTGAATTGATTCCCTCCGCTGACCTCTGTGTGCACCTGCATTCGTGTGCAGGTACACACGTGCGCGCGCGCGCGCGCGCGCGCACGCACACACACACACACACACACACACACACACACACACACACACACACACACACACAAATAAAATAAAAAAGATATTCTGAGACAGGGTCTAACTATGTAAACTAGGATGATTTAGGACTCCCAGTCAGTCCTTCTACCTCAGTTTCCTAAATTCAAGAGTTAGCATTGCAGGTGTTCACACCCTGCCCACCCACTTCTACTTCATCTCATCTTCCTCTTTCTCCTCCCAGCAATTTCTTCATCCCTTTTTACTCCTTTCTTCCTCCCTCCCTTTCTTCCCCCTCCCTCCTTTCCTTCCTTCCGTTTGAAAGGTCTTATGATGTAACTCTGGCTGGCCTAGAATTTGTTACATAGACTAGGTTGGCAGATAACTCAAGGAGGCCCACCATCTTATTTGACCATGTGCTGGGATGAAAGACTTGTGCCACAATGACTGCCCCATCTATTTCTTCTCGAATTAAGCTTAGCAGTTTGTATCTTTCAAAGACTTTGTCCATTCCATGGAACTTGTTATATTAAATAGCATAAAGCCACTCAATAATTTCCCTTCTCGGTGTGATGTATGTGATGATGTATGTGTCAGGCTTTCTGATCTGTAAATTTCCATCTTTTTTTTTTTTTGGGTGAGTGCCCTCATTGAATCTGGAGCTCGTCTAATATCCAGCAAGCCTCAGAAACTCAGCAACTCTGTCTCTGAACATTACAGCAGTAGAATTATAGGCATAGGACCCATCCAGCTCTTTCACACGGGTGCTAGGTATTTGAACTCCCAATCTCACGCATGTATAGCAAATGCTTTTGTACATTTCTATCTTCCCAGTCACTAGGCTCTTTAGTTATATTATGTCTTTATTTTCAAGTGTAGAATATTTGATTCCTTTTCTTTTCTCCTCATCAGTCTGTTGCTTATCAACTTTATTGATTTTAACATAAAATCTGTTTTGGTTTCATTGGTTCTATTATGCTTTCTAAAACTGAGTTGAAAATATGAAAATTATTATAATTGACAATTATGATTTAATTAAGATACTGTAAAAAAAAAAACCCGATTCTCTGTGAAAAAAACCAGAATTTGACATTTGAGAGCAGTAATTTCATTCTTAGACTTTTACACTAATTGCATAGGCGTAATTATTCAGTATTTTCATTCAAATGTAATTTGGCTTAACATACTTGAATTACTTTTGAACATCAAAAATCATAATGCAACTTTTCAAAGTGAATTCAGCCAAGTTACTGGTTACTGCTTTCATATTAATGCATATTATATGGAGAAAGGAATAAAATCTTTAAATAATAGCAAGTACTGGGTTCAGTGGAGGTGGGTATGTTTCTGCTTATTACAGTTTCTCACATTTGGAAATACTACAGAATCCTTCTTTAAACTCAGAGCAAGATGATATAGCCCAGTCCTTCCCTTATTTTATTTGACTCTGGGGATTATTTTTCATGGACCAATGAGAAAGCAAGAGCTCAACAAAATATGTTTTGGAGCATATCCCAAGCTCCAAAATGTTAGTAAGTGGAAAGAAAACTACAAAGTCAAGCAAACTGTTAAAGTCCTCTCTGAAACAATGAGGCTAAAGCCTATGAGCATTAGTAGTACAATAGTAGAATGGGATGGTGAATATACTCCCCCATGGTGTAGGTTGCCACTTTCGTAAAATGATAATATTCATTGCTCCATAGAAGCTTTTTAGTTTCTTGACTTTCCATTTGTCAGCTGTTGCTCTTGATGCTTTATGAATAGAAGCCTGTTCAGAGGTCCTTCCCTGTGCTTGCAATTAAAGCATATTCTCTACTTTACCTCTCAGATTCAGGATATAATTTTTTTATGTTGAGGTCATTGATTCATTAGAGTTGAATTTTGTACAGAGTGAGAAATATAGTTTTATTCTTCTACATGTACCTTTCCTGTCTTATCAGGATCATTTATTGAAGATTATATTTTTGGCTTCTTTGTAAACAAATAAGGTGGCATGTGAATACATGGGCTTTTATTTGCATCTATGACTTAAAAAATAACTATTAATTCTTGGAAATTTTCTTACAATGAACTTTGATAATTTTCTCTTCCATTCCTCCATGTAACTGCTACAAGATTTATCCCTACCTTCCTCTCCACCCAATTTTCTGTCCTTTAAAAAAATAGACTCCAATTTGAGCTGCCCATACATTATTCTTGCATGTGGATTTATTTGGTGAAATGTAGTTGACAAAATAAGAATCATGCCCTTGAGGAAATGCTGGGGATAATGCTCTTGTACACTGTAAAGAATTGTCACTTGTATTGGTTTAATAAAACACAGATTGGCCAGTTGCCAGGCAGGAAGTACAGGCAGGGTGACCAGACTAGGAGAATTCTGAGAAGAGGAAAAGCAGAACAGCTGAATGCTAGAATGCTAGACTGAGAAAAGCTACCAATCCATGTGGATAAACATAAAATAAAAATATGAGTTAACTTAAAGAGTAAGAATTAGTTGGTAATAAGCTTAAACTACCGGCTGAGCATTTATAAGTAATATTAAGCCTATAAGTCAATTATTTTGGAGGTGGCTTCTAGGTATTTGAGAGTATTGCAGGACCGAAACTTTCCAATTACAGAAAAAAAAAAAAACCCAAACCAAACCAAATAAACCAAACCAAAATAAAAAACAGACTTTCCTTTTTCAAGATACCATAAACGACTATTACTCGTTAGTTAAGGATGGAGAGTCTTGACCCTTCTTTTTACCTTTAGAATGTCAATGGGTTTGATCTTGTGCAGGGCACCATAGATTTGATGAGTGCAATGCTCCCCACCCCCAATGTCCAGAAAACACTCTTCCAGCCCAGTCCTTTCCTACCTTTGGTTTTTAACTACTCCTTCACTGTTCCTGAGCCTTGGGGAAGAGATGTGTTAAGAGACATTTCCATTCCCTATAGTCTGGTCCCGAATAAACACACAAAAGCTTATAATAATTACAAAGTGCCCAGCTGATAAGTCAAGCTTATTAATAACTAACTCTTACGTTTTAAGGTAACCCATATTCCTTACTTACATTTAATTCGCTACATTTAATAAAGACAGTACCTTTATTAGCATGGCACCTTCATCTCCTTCTCCCTCTGCCTCTGGCTGACGACTTCTCTGACTCTGCTCTTCTCCTTCCCAGCATTCTCAATTTGGCTTTTCTGCCTAACTTATCCTGGTCAACTATTAGTCAGTCAGCTTCTTTATTGAAACAATCACAGTGACAAATCTTCACAGCATACAAAGGATTATTCTACAGCAGAGGTGTGATATAAATGACTCATCTGTGGCTGCACTATCCACAGATACTCTTGGCACTTTGAGCCATAGTGTGTTTCTGTATACTGCTACTCACTACACAGAGATACATCTTTCAGCTGGTTGAGAGCTGAATTATTATATAGAAAGAGACACATTTAGAAGGTATTGAATACTACGTTAATTTAGCAGCATGACTAATTGGGTCCTCAACTCTGGTCCATTATTTAAGGTGTCTGTTTTTATGTCAATTCAATGCTGTCTTTATGAACATTGTTTTGTAAAGTAACTTGAACTCAGAGCTGGAAACTCTGATAGATAGAATCCTGCTGTATTTATATCACTTTAGCTACATTGCTAAATTATAGAGAATTTTTATGAATATACAAAATAAAACAGTAAAGGTGAACATAATCTGCTCATTTGTTCACAGTACTTTCAGGTACTCAGTCTCTGTAGACTGCCAGCATTTTGATAGTATGGACCTTCCTCAGTTCTCTTAAAAAATTATAATTACACTTTCTTCTTCTCTTTACTCTCCCCCTATACTCTCCCATATACTCTTCTTTGCTCTTTTTCAAATATGCATCCTTTTTTATTAATTGTTTTTGCATGCCCATACATATATGTACACACACACACACACACACACACACACACACACACACAAGCACATACCAATCAGTGTGTTTTCCCTTGGAGAAGACAATTTCTTCTGTTCTTGGCATTTTTTAGTTGCCTATATGTAAGGTTGAGGCCTCCTGAGAATTCATCCATCCATATTAGCCTATTGTTTCTTTTGGGCAGACATGTTTGTGAATAGCTTCTGACATTCCTAGGAGACACACTCTCATAGCAAACTCCCTGTTTCCCTAATTCTTACATTTTTTCCTTCCTCTTCTGCAATGATCCTGATTGTGACTGGGTGTATGAATCACACTCTGGAGCAGGTCACTTCTCCAGGAGTAGCTAGCTGACACAAAATGTAATCCATGTTTTGGTTTATGGTGGGCTTTTTGTTTGTATTTTTTTTTCTTATTGTTCTTTTTGGTTGTTGCTCATTTGTTTGTGTTGAGTCTCCATTTTGTTGTGTTTTGCCTTGGTTTTTGGAGAATGAGAGAGAACTAACATAAAGTTAGGTAAGTAGGGAGATAAAGAATCTGGAAAGAGGCTGGGGAAGAGAAACACAAACTATGTTGTCTGAAAACATTTAACTAAAATAATTTGAAAGATGGAATGTTACTTTTGATTTAATATTTATCAGACATTATAATTTCCATTCTCTCTAGTCTAATTTTGCAGATAATTTAGACTAAGGCAAAAGTCTTCATTTGCTTTCTCCGACTTTTCAATCTCCAGGCTTCTCCTCAGCAACACTGTGACCCTCTACTCCTAAACTAGCCCTTCATGTGTAATGAAGTTACAGTTCCTTTAAGGCAGCACTTCTGATCATTAATCACCATTCACACCCCCCACTGCTCCCTAAGAACACCTTCATTTATCGTGGTGTGAAGTACCCCCTATGAACTCCACTTTCCTGTTTTAGCTCCAAAGGGAGAAGCTAGTTGTTCTGAGTGGAGGCCATCATGGATGTATGATCTGGTGCAGTTTGCTTCAGTCATGACAATATCCCCATGAGAACATTTATCACTTTCTATTGATACTTTTCTTGTTATAAATGAACCTTCTATTGAGAGACTGTGGAGAGACACCAAGAACTCTGAGCTTTGTCATCGTTGTTGGAAAGCTCAAGCAACCTACTCTGGAACCTCAACTTCTCCCACATTTCTGTTATGTCTGATAATGAGTGTTCTTGGTATTTGTAGTGGTTTGAAACCCCTGATAGACCCATAGATTTGGTCACCAGAGTGGAACTGTTTGAAAGGACAAGGAGGTGTGGTTTTGTTGGAGGAAGTCACTGGAGGTGGGTTTTGAGGGATTTCAAAAGCCCATGTGAAGTCCAGAGTCTCTGCTTATGGATCAGGTTGTATTTCTCAGATGTTGCTCCTGAAGTCCCCTCTTAAATTTTTTCTTTTATAAGAGTTGCCATGGTTGTGATGTCATTTCACAGTAATAGAACACTTACTAATAAAGTCTTTAAATTTATTTAAGGTTTTGTTTATTCATAGCCAAATATATCAAATATTTACTTAATAGCCTGCTAGCTCAAAATCCTATTTTTAATCCAATTATATACATTCTTCAGTTACTAAAGTTGGAGGAATGCAAGATTTTAAACTAGAATATCCACAGTTGATATTTGTCAGGGCTAAGCACTGGGGGTTATCCTCTCTCCCCTTGACAGGAATGCACTGTGATGCTCCAACAATGCAGTATAAAAGGCAGAAAGGCAGGAAACATGACTGTAATTAATTCCTTATGAAAGAAACTCATTATTTTACCCTTAAGATATTTTTATTTCATAAAATTTTATTAAAAATACATATAATTTTCATTTTCACAGTTCTTTAATTTATTATCATTACTTTAGTTGACATCTAAGTGAGAAAGTTTTGGTTTGGGCTAAAAAAAATAATTTTATAAATTCCTTCTTACCTCCAATGGAGAAAGATACTTGCTATTTTGCTAGGATCCTGGGTGTTCAGAGAATAAGCAAACATATTTTATAAAATGAGTGTTTTAGCATCTAGAACACAGGGCTGACATTGATTATTTGTGGGTAGATAAAATTGACAATTACAATAAAAGAATTTTATATATGTATTATATTCCTGGGGTCTTGTTAATTTTGGCAGTGTTTAATACAAATGGGGTCATTATTTTAATGGATTTCTGTAAGTCAGATTTTCCGTTTGGGTTTTTTGAAAGAGTAAGTGTATGAAGTGCCCACAACCACTAAATGCTACTTTATTTCCTTATGAGATTCCTACTCTATATTCTCAAGGATAGACTGTTTCATGCTCACTGTGGATGTATGTGGGTTCACAAGGGGACTTGATAATTCACTTTTGCTGCCTTTTCAATAAACTGATAATTATTTTCTTGGTGTTAAATGAGCAATTAGTACTTTGTCAAGTCATTATTAAGGGCCTTCACCTCTTGGGAAAGACTTTGTAATGCAAAATGAGATGCTGAAGACTGGTAATGCCAAGGACAGACATGATGCCTTGACATTATTTCTGGGCTTACTATTTATATATGAATATTGTAAGCTAACCCACTAAGAAATACATTCTGATTTTTAATCTCAGCATCAGGAAGGCCAAGTCTTAGGCACATCTGAGATACTTTATAATTAAACCCAGGGAAGTTGAAAAATGCCTTATTTTTCATAACAGACGTAGCCAGTTTTTAAAAAATAATATTTTTATTAATGGAAAGTTTTATGCGTTCATAAATGTATATTGATCATATACATCTATAGCTACCTCCTTCCAACTCCCTGTGTGCCTCTACCCCATCTTCCTGTCATGCCCTTTTTAATCTATTTTATTGTCGTAAATAAAACCACGAGTCTGTTTGGTTCCCATATACACATGAGTGTGTATCCATCCACTGTGGTGCAATTTATGGACCAGTATCCATTTCTCCTCAGAAAATGAGCTCTTTAGTCATCAATTGCCATTAGCTTGTCTACTAAGGGATAAGGATGAGGCCTAGAGAGTTCCTCCCTGACCTTAACTCCTTCTGCCTTCTGGAAAGTTTTAATTTTCATTGCACAGCCCTCTCTTTTTTTTTTTTAAAGGAGGGTTTTGACTCTTAGGAGACATAAGAAATATACCATCATTAGGTGCTATGAAATGGCTCCCACACCCATAATGGACATGATACTAAACTCTTATTCTTGGATTCTCAAATCCAAGGAAAGTCTAACTGCAAATGTACCAGTGTTTATTCTGTCAGAATAAAAGTATTTAGTTAGATGACTTATTCCTCTATTATATGAAGGAAAATATTCCTCAAGATCATGGGATATCTGTTTACAGGTCATGAATTACTCAGTGATTATTTTTTGTCTGTTTCGGTCAGCAAGAAGTTGCCTGTGTTGAGTCTCCTCTTTTCATCTTAGAATCTAGATTAATTCCAAGGACTTTCAGAGGAGCTCAGAATTACTACCAAGGCATAATTACATCCTGCCATAAGAGTACCTGCTTTTCAAAAGTTTGCTATTGCATTTTACATAAGGTGGAGATCCCTCCACCTCAAAAAATTGCCTTGTTTAGAACATGACTTTGTATTTTATCTTTTTACCAATAGCTTTTCAATGCTGAGAGCATTTGCCTACATTTAATTGACTTGTTTTGAGTTGTGCCAGAAACTACAGACTCTGAGCGGTAATAACCACTTGTGTATTACTTGGGAACATGTTGTATTAGCTACACTTCATTTTTCTTTCTGTGCATTCTTTTCCTCTTTGCTCATTGCCTTCTTTGGCACTATCTCTCTCTCCTTTCCCAGGGCAGCAATCCATTCCAGTGCTGGCAAACGATGATGGACTCTGAGAACCACTCTGAGCCACATGTTTGAGAAAAAGGAATCGCATGAGTTCAGACTTGATGATGCAGTGCACTTTTGGTAGTACAAGGACAGTTTTACTGCTTCTCCGGGGTGTAGATAGTCACAATTTCAGGGTACGCGTTTATTATTTTCATTTACAGATAAAATCTTACGATTCTACGCATGTTTATTCTGCAGGCTTATCTTTGTACTACTAGAAAACTTTAAATTTTCAAACACATAGCATTTATATATGCCACTAAAATAGTATTAATGCTGTTTTTCATTCCACATGCCTCATTTGATTTATTTTGGACTTCTATAATATTATGAATTAGCCCAAGCTATATGTAACTTACTGTCACAAGTTTATAAGAACAAACTCACCCTTTGTCAAAGGCTTCATAAAAGAAATTAACAAAGTGAAGCTTATTGTTGTCGGGTGGTGTGGAGTGGTTTTCACCCCCAAGGCATGATGCCTTGGTAATAATTCAGACCTTGATGTTGTTTTACTGTTCATCTGTTCTCAAATCTCAGTGAAATATTTGGTACTGAGAAATTGTTCAGTAAAAGACTGAATAAATGAGTGAATGTGGGTGTGAGTTAAAAGTACACAACAATTTCACTTATGGATGCCTTAAAATTATTGTAATAAAAATTCTTCCCATTAGGCAAGAGTTTGGCATGTATACCTGTTCAGAACATATTAATATATGTTAATATGTTAATATAATAGACAAAGACAAATGGTCTAGTAGGAACTTGGAGAGTTTTGAAGGATTTTGAAGGATTGATTTGAGACAAAGTAGTCCAACATGGAAGCATCTGAGTGCATATATGGGCGTGTGCATTCTATCTTGGCTCTCATTATCAAGGTGTTATAATGAGGAAATTGGCAAGAACCATACCTAGCTATCAAAAGTACAGATATAACATCTGAGTTATAAGGCCCTCATTCTTATTCATCACCTCTCATATGAAACTCTGATTTGAAGACAAAGGGACTATAGATGATAATACCTCCTTTTCATCTCTGACTGAGGAAGAATTGAATTCATCTAACTGAGCATTGACTGTTTTTGTTTTATGAATGTTACCATGGAGTATCTCCATCATGTCTTCTTTCTTTTTTTCTTTTTTCTTTTTGTTCTCTCATATTAATCTCACAGGATGGGGAAGTACTAGAGGTAATGGGCAAAGGCGTATATAGAGAGCAACCTTCCCAGGCTCCTCAGACACTGCAAAACAGGTGTGGTGAGGAGCATAGGAGGTGGGTGTCCTTTACTCCAGTTATGCATTTCCAAGAGAACAAAAAAAACTCAATGGTTTCTTTAGGTATTCAAAGCCAAGAGGTGTTATCTTCCAGACTTAGAGAAAGACTAAGTGGTCCATTGAAAACCTAGATGTTCTATATGGCAGACATAGACACTTCTTATTTTAGTTGTGTGAAGATTGAAATGATCCACATCAGAGAGTTTTCTAGTTGAAGTGTATTGGCTAAGTGCAAAAATTCAGTTGTTTTCCAATGGACTAAAAGTTATGTTTTTGAAGAATCTTTAAAAATATGTTATACATTTTTTATTCCTCTTTTTAAAAAATGAATAAATATTTGGTGTCATTTAAATGTTTTCAGTAGCCACTTAAACATATGGAACATGACTATTTCAGAGATGCCGTGAATATCAACTAATGTGCTATACTGTGATGTAATATATCTGACAGTTATTTTGATATTTGGTTTGTTTTTTTACTTAATGGATTCAGGCAGTTTCAACTTCTACTTTCTTCCTATGTTATTTTAATTCCTATTCCTCTTTTGTATTAAAGAAACTGCAGCAATCAACAGAGCTTCCTGCTGAGGACGCAGATGGCATTTATTGATCTGTTCTCTCACTTTGGCCATCCATTTTTCCACCTGCATTTTGTTTTGTTTTTATTGTGGAATATTATTTTAACTATGCAAAGTGTATAAAATTTATTTATTGGTGTAAAGATGTATTACTTGCCTGCCTAAGGCACTTACTTTATCTAATAAAAAACTGAACAGCCAATAACAGGATAGGTGGGGCTGGCGGGCAGAGAGAATAAGTAGGAGGAATCCATTGCACAAATTCTACTTGATATTAAAATGAAAACTCAGGATTAGATATTGGGGAAAAGCTGAGATAAGAGAGAGATGGAGAAATAAACAATAGTGTAGTGGGATTCCGGTGTCAGCTGATAAGGTCAAAAGACACTTATCCAGGGTCCCGGGCCCCTGAAGGGGGCGTGGAAACCCCATTGAAAAGGGGCTTCTGGAACACGAGATGCTCTCTTTCTGGTTCCTGGCGGTTGGGGAGACAGGATCGGAATCTATCGTCCATCCATCACTCTTCCACCATTCCAGACTCCAGTCCCTGTTCAGGTGCTACTATAAACTGTTACCTGTACCGTGAGTGTTGGATTATATTTTAATAAATATCTGTCCTGTATTGGTGCCTTCTGAGTACACTCCGCCTACACAACAGCCACTTCTCACTCAGCCAACTCATCAGTCCTCTCTCCAAGAATCCTCGGACCTATGTCTCTCTGTCTTCAGTGAAAAAGGAAGTCTCAGATCAAGGGAAAAAGCACTGCCTCCTCCAGCCTTATCTTTCTTACCCAGTATCTTGATTCCTGGTTCAACTTTCCTAGCATTAGAATTACAGCCATGTGTTTCCAAGTACTGGGAGCAAAAGCGTAGGATCACAAGGCATGAGATTAAAGGTGTGTGCCACCACCACCTGGCTCTGTTAGGCCTTGAACCCACAGAGATCCAGACAGATCTTTGCCTCCTGAGTGATAGAATAAAAGGTCACCACACCCTGACCTTCACATTTAAGCTCTGGTGGTGACTCTATCCTCTGATATTTCAGCCCATTTTTACTAAATATACAATATATCACCACATATCCTCTTTGTGTCAAAATAAAAAAGTTTGTAACTAATATAAAAATGCTATGTGCAATATAAGTAATAATTACACAAATAATGTCCAGTACATTAATAATTGACAAATTCAAAGAAAATTCCATTATTTATGCTATTTTGGTGACACCAAAGCAAACCTAATTTACATCTTTATCTAAGTTGTATTACCAATGGAAAATTGTCTTTTAATTTCTTTCAGACTTATACACTTTATATCTCTTAGTGAGTTTCTTTTCTGAAACCGTAAATAGAAAAACTATAAATATAACTATCTCATTCTCAACTCTCTTAAAGATCCAAGAAGAAAATATTAACTAAATAAACACAAAGTGTAAGCAAGTAGCTTCCAAAAAATGTATGAAATGAAACAGCTGGTAGCCTGGACCCAAGGTTCTTCTATATCATTGAAGCACCAGTTTTCGGTCTACAGGCTAGCATATCTATCTGGCAGACTTATCCGTGAAGCAGGATATTCTTAAAGGCTTTCCTACCTTGTCCTGGCAAGGTTTGGAAGTTCTTTTCTGAGTGTCCTACTTGTCTATTTTGTACACCATACTGTTAGCAGCCGAGGCAAGGGCACTTTCTTGCCCAATGGCTAATTTTATCACAAAGAAAGTAAACTCCATATGGAGTTTCATCAATGCCCATCAGCTTCTCTGAAGTAGTTTGGTACTGCCAGGAGTAGACATGTCTCATTGTCATAAAAATAAAATGAAATTTGTTATTAAAATATTTTAATGCCATATTCAGTAGGTATCTAAAATATTTGAAGATGACTTGTGTATCTAAAATACATCTGTTTAACCTTGAAAACATATCTAAAATAAATATAAATTTTATTGTAATGACTATTAACTTACATTTTTTTATACCTGAATAAATTGGTAGTAATAATTTTCAAGGAACAGCAATTTGTATTATGTTACTAGAGGAGTTGCATATGTACAGCACCTTGAACATGAGTAGAAGTAAGTATATATATAGTAACAAATTAAATCTCAACTTTGTATCAATTTTTATACTATATACAAAAATTCAATCTGAGGTATATTATTTAAAATTAGTGGTTGTTTTTTAAAAATAGATTCAATAATCTACACTTGTATCATATCATAACCATATTCTTTTTTCCTCAGAGTAGAGTCCATAATTTATTTTTTATCCTATCATATCTGTATCCTTTTTTATTTTCCTCTTTTTAAAACCAGAACTCTGAATCTAATCTCCTTTTAACTTTTATTAATAATAAAATGGTTTATACATTTTACTATAATAAAATAATAATAATGGTTTTTATTGGTAACCCATTGCAAGATTAAAAAACACCCACTCCACTCTTGGGAATGTGGGCATCATGTTCTTAAATTTACTCTCTTTCATTTGGGGGTGACAGTATCTTTAGGGGATACTGAAAAGAAAAACTTTGGATTAATTGTCAAGTACTGGGAAAGGTGGATATATCGTTTGTTGTCTAGACAAACAGTATAATGGGTAAAGTAATCTCTGTGAAGCTGATTTATCTTAGCCAGGCACCTCAAAATTGTTCTGAGCAGTTTGTAGCCCAAAGCCAATCTCTGACTGATGTTTGTCAGCCTAGTGATGTTGTCATAGTTCATGTGAAATTAATGTTGTGGGGTCCTGTCTTATTTTTTGGAGACTTTAAAGGTCTCAGTTAAGTATAGTTGTGGTTTACTGCAGAAGACTGATAAGAGATCCAAACCCAAACAATGTACAGAAAGCTAAATAAAGCCTTTATTCTACTATTAGTATTTTATATGATCATTAATATCATGACAAAAAATTTAAAATATATATAATCTCATAAATTTTTCCATAAAATTCAAAAGATCATGTGATTAGTAGTAATAGAATAGTCCCTTAATTTTGTTTTTTCTTCTGTCCCATATCAATTGGCTCTTCTGATATGACACAGAGATTTTGTATGTTTATTTAACAAGTAAAGTTGGATGTAGAGAAGGAGAGAGCTACATCCCAACTCCAAAGCAAGTTTTAATTTTCAATTGAACTGGAATTCAACTTTTCTTAAAAGTAATGAGATATAGTTGTTAGGAAGTGACAAATTACCCTGTAGAGTATATTAGTATCAATAGGTCTGATTTTTATTTGCTTATACTTTTTTCTGCATGTATCTCCCTTACACTTTAGATGTCTAAATGTCCAAGGCCTCTTGACTTCTAAAAGATGGGTATTTCTAGTTTTCTGTAAAGACAAAGACGAAACCCCTCCCCAATCCTTGTTAGGTGAGTTTTCCTTACAGCGTATAGAGTTGTCACATGAGTGGATGAACCACCTTTTCTCCTTACCTCCTCTTTGACCGAGTCTCGATTAATTTGATGTTCCTCATAGCTTTTCTTTCCACGCAGAAGCAAAAGCAATACCTCTTCTTCGCCCCTAACTTTGGGGAGATTCTTTTTATAATCTTTAAGAATTTTTATTTATGGTTTCTACCGCAGCAACAGAAATCATCTAGTACCAAGAGAATGAGAGAGAAAGAGATGGAAATGCCAGGAACCAGTCAGGCAGCTACCAGACATGGAGTAGGACTTACAGAAAAAAAGATAGGTAAAAGTCCCAAGGTAATGAGGAAGAGAAACAAGTTAAATTAAGTTATAACACATAGTGAGACAAGCATAAGACAAGGCCGAGCATTCATAACTAGTAGTAAGTCTCCCTGGCATGATTTGGGTGCTGGTTGGTGGCTCAAAAGAAAGCCTACTACAGGTTTTCATCTTTACTTGTTTATTTATTTTATCAATTATATTTTAATTTAAAAATATTTTTAAAGAATTGCCAGTATAGTGTGGAGACAAGAGAGCCAAATAATCCCCCAAGAAAAAAGTGGCTTTTTCTTGTTGATCTCAAGGAAGAAATGAAAACTTCATTTAAAAAAGTAAATTGGAGATAAAAATGTGGGGCCGTCACTGCTGCAGCCATAGGTTCTGATCGCTTGGATGACTTTTGTCCCTGTCACTAGTGCATAAAAAAGTACACCTAAGCAATATGTTGTCCTTGGCTCCCAGACCCTTCTGTCAAGTTCAGTCTTGAGAAGCCAGTTTGGGACCACTCTCTTAGCACTCAGCTAAGAAGACATGTGAAGAAACAGCATACTGTGGATAGAGCACGGTCCGGTACTCTCAAGAACTGGAAAACAGCAAAACTGACCAGGCCAGGAACTCAGATTGAGGCATCATAAGAAAATTTTTCCTAAAATGGTAATGAGGAGCAGTACTTGATTAATGGTTAGGAGTTGGTTGTTATTATGCGTTATTTTCTCATCTATTAGTTTCAAAAGACCTTAAAAAAACAAACTAAAATCTAGTGATGATGAATATCTTAGGAGCAAAGTCTTTGAAGAATGACATCTTAAGGATTGCGAAGCTGCTGGCAATTCAGAACAATGCACTCTGGGAGCACCGAGTTTCAAGCATGAAATAATGGGCTCATTGCTGAAAAGGGATTGGAAGATGAAAAAAGCCAGGGAGTTTGCTATGAGAATGTGTCTCTTAGAAATACTAGAGAAGTTATACCCATAAAGTCTTACCTAAGTAACTGCCTGTACAGGAGCTGAACAAGAATAATAGACGAGTTAACATAGATGGAGGTGGTGATACTAGTAGCCTTAACCCTAAAATAACTTCAGGCAAACAAGGAATGTTGAGAGTAGGAGAATATTCTTCCTAAGGAAAGAGTGGCCCCCATCTCCGTCAAATGGTTACCCAATACCTAGTAGAGAGCCATGAAATTACATATATAATTATATACACGCACACATATATACATACATATATGTAAGAAACATCATATAGACTGAGCAGATATTATTTATATATTTATTATTCTTATAAGATAGTAAGGAATATGGAAATTTTTGTATTTTTTATTTTTAACAACCTTTGGCATAATAAGATTCAAACAGAGTACTTTAGCACTAAGCTGCAAGTGACCCCTAAGACATTTGTTTACTCTTGAATCCTTATCTTCCGATTTAAAATAATGGCTAAAATTTATGACAGGTTGTAACCCTTTGCTTACATTTTAAATATTTAAGAGATTTTCACAATAGATAAACAAAATGTAGTATATTGGACCATCAATCAGCTTTCAAAGAGAAGGAAATCTTGATGAGTGTCACAACACGGATGGGCCTTGAGGTATCAAGATAAATTATTTTTCTTAAAAAAAAGTCAAAGATAACAAATATAATGCACAATGTACCAAGGGTATTTCAGTTTGGAGACATGAATTAGAATGGCGCTTAGCTCTTCCTGCCTTTGACTCCCAAGTGCTGGCATTAAAGGTACTACCACACAGCTAATTTTATTTTTTATTCTTTCATGAAAAATTAAATGGCTGGCACTTTCTTGAATAACTGTGTATTATTTAGAACCAATTGTTATCTTTCACAATGCTTGATAAACCTGGGTATGATGTAATAATTCTACTTATCAAGGTTTACTTTAGTTATTTTAGTAAACGTAATTATTCTATTTACTAAGGCTTATAATTTATAATAATATAGTTATTTTAGTAGCATTCTATATCAACCTGTATAAATCAGTTACATATTCTTCATTTGATGTATTTGTTTGGTTTTAATGTTCTTATTGTGATGTAAGCCCCACTCATAAATCTGTCGTTTACTATTGGTTTCTATTTAGTATGCACATAGAGTTTTGTATATTATTCTTAGATCCAGGCATATTGCATTATTAACTCTATTGTTGTATAACATATTTATTTGAATTTTCAACATGTGAATGTGTGTTGTGTGTGTGAGAGAGAGAGAGAAGGAGAGAGAGAGAAAGAGAGAGAGAGAGAGAGAGATGGATTTGAGGGTCTTTATAATTTTTTTAAAGTATAGTATAATTATATCATTACCCCACTTATTTTCCCTTCCCTGATTTTCTTGTGCACCTGTATGTGTTCTCTCTCAAGTTCATGATCTCTTTTGTCTTATACATGTACACACACACACACACACACACACACACACACACACACACACATCTCTGAACTGAAATACTCTTGGTATATAATGAGTACATTGTATTTGTTTTCTGTTACTTAAAAAAAAAAATCATTATTCTTGATACCTCAAGATCCATCCGTGTTGTGACACTCATCAAGATTTCCTTCTCTTTGAAGGCTGATTGATGTTCTAATATATTACATTTTGTTTATTTATTGTGGAAATCTTTTAAAATTGATGTTTTAATCAGATTCAATAGCATATTTAAAATGTAAGCAAAGGGTTACAACCTGTCATGAATTTTAGCCATTATTTTAAATCGAAAGATAAGAATTCAAGAGTAAACAAATGTCTTAGGGGTCACTTGCAGCTTAGTGCTAAAGTACTCTGTTTGAATCTTATTATGCCAAAGGTTGTTAAAAATAAAAAGTACAAAAATTTCTAGATTTCTTACTATCTTATACAGGCAGAATAGTTCATACAAAAGTTAAAAATGCAATCAAACAAGCATACTATCTTTTATAAGTTGTTAGGACTATAGAGCAACAAAGAACTAGACAGCTAAACACACACTCAGAGATTAAAAAATAAATAATTGAAGTAAGACCAGGCAGGTATAGTAATAATTTCATAACTTCTGGTCAATTGTCAAACATTTTTCCACAAGTAAATTTGTTAGTGCTCTTTTGTTTAAGTGCCTGAAGGAACCAATTACACGGCTTTATGGCATATTTTACAAGAAGAATCATTACGAAGACAAGGCTTTAAACTTTGCTTAGTTTACCCTGTAACCAGAGGCATAACCAAAACTGTATTATATAAAAGAATGGAGGAAATGAAAAACAGGGCATTGCAGAATGCTAGCAAAGTAACATCCCCACATACATAATGTGTGTATTGCCTCATGCCAATAGGAGTTCCTTTGCATTTTGTTCTATTCTAACTAATTATGTCAGGAACTCTGAAGCAGGCAATGAAGGGGGCGGGGGAGTGTATCTTAACTTTCCAATGTTTTTCTCTTTGTTAAATGCTTCTATGCTGTGTGTCTATAATCTATCAGTCCACAAGGACATATTTCGGCTATTCTTCCAAAATAATAATGGTTCTTGCTTTGTTGTGTCTGTATGAATGACATGCAACATCTCCCTCTCACATATCACATATTCTATAATGTTGAACAGTTTTCCTAAGGTCACTGCCAGAATGCAGTAAGCATGAGGACACATGTCTTAAGCCATCATGGTACATGTCACCTGTGATATCTTTGCTTCTGTTTTCTCCTTAGTGTCTGACTTCTGACTGCCTTCTTCTTCGCCTACCCAGCTATATACTTCTAGGCTGTAATCTTCACCGACAGCTTCACACTCATTTTTAACGTTTTGGATTGTGTATTTTTTTCTCCTTTTCGGGCTTGCTGACTGTTTTATTATTAATGCTGACAGCTTTTTTCCATTGCCAGAGAGAGGCTGGGATACAGACAGTTGAGAGTTCACCAGTAGAGAGTAGAGTATTGCTAATACACGGCAAGATGGAAGTTAATGTTTCATGGCCATATTTTTCCTAATTCAAACTATCTCTTTCATTTTGACCTTTTTAATATTTTGTTCTTAAAAGAATAACTTATGATTCTAATGTAGATAATTATACAATAAATGTTTCTACTATTATGTTTATGAAAATTGCCCCAAGTTGAATATGCTTGTTTTGTTCTCTCATTATTTTATACGTTTATAATGTATGTTGAGGAGTCAAACCCCACTATCTTTACTTATCCACTTTCCACTCCTGCCAAATCTCTCTTCCTTCCAACCACTCCTTCCTCATACCTCATGACTTTTCTTATGATTGTATTTAATTAGAGGGTTTTTTTTGAATAATCATAAATGAGGGTTAAATTTGTTTCTTGAATTATGAACTAAGCTGATGAACTCTTGCTGCAAAATGCCCACAGAGGCTTTGTCCTTAGCTAGTGTGGTGATTTGAAACAAAATGACTTTTAAAGGGAGTGGCACTGTTAGAAGTTGTGGCCTTATTGGAGAAGGAGTAGCCTTTTTGGAGCAAATGTATCACTGTGGAAGCAGACTTTGAGGTCTCATATATATTCAAGGGACTACCCAGTGTTTCAGACCATTTCCTATTGCTTGCAAGTCAAGATGTAGGACACTTGGCTGGCTGCTTCTCCAGCACTGCATTTGTCTGCATGCCACCGTGTTGCACCATGATGATACTGGACTAAATCTCTGAAAATGTTTACCATAATTAAATGTTTTCCGTTATAAGAGTTTTTATGGTCATGATATCTCTTCATAGCACTAGAAACCCTAAGACAGCTAGTGTGAGGTGAGTACATCATGAGGGTACTGATGTCATCAATTGATTTGCTGATAAGTTCACACTGATTGGGTATGAGGAGGTGGAGTGTGATTGGAGGATGCATGACTAGGATCGCACTCTTTAAAATTACACATTTTCTCTAGTGCCCACATTTTTCTCTGCTTGCTGCCCCCTGGAGATAAGTAGAAACCCTGTACCATACCCTTCCCCATGATGGATTGCCTCACTACAGCTCTAAAAGCAAGTTTGCTTGTGTACATTCTCTTCATATGGCAATAGATTTTTTTCCCCTTCATTTCTTTTTGACCTGCTGTGTTTCCTTCTCCCTACTCACCTTCACTGTTTCTTCTGTTTCAGAAGTTTCTTTTCCTCTTTCTGAGCGGTGCTGGAGACTGACCTTCATGAGTTAGCTGCTAAATGTAGACTAACCTTCATGTGAGTTAGCTGCCAAATAAGAACGTCCCCCAAATAAAGGTGGAGGGGGGTGTCCAAACCAAAATAGACATAGGTCACAACACAGAAACACAAGAAAGATGAATCAGCATGTACAATGTCCTGAAATAACATAGCTCTTTGATGCCTATATTAAAACCTTTTAAAAATTTTAAATGTCTATCAATGATAAGATTGGATATCTAGGTTGAAATAGAAACTTGCTAGTGCAACCTCTGCTTAACGCCAGTGTTTGGATGGCCTGTATTTGACATCATCCTGATTTCAGTCAGTTAAAATATTCAGTCTTGAAATAAGTTTCTTGAAAGAGTATGCAGTTCTGTTTTGATTTTGCAATTTGTATCACAATGTATGCTTGCTACTTTTCTGTTGTGGGGGCAAAATAATGTAGCTGAAAGCAACTTCCCAAAGGAGTTTATTTTGGAATATTACTCTAAAGACAGAATCTATAATAATGGAGGAGGCAAGGAGGCAGGATACTTGAGCTAGAAGCTGAGAAGGCTTATCCCGATTATACACACGAAGAGTGAAAGCAAATAGAAAATAAGGGCATAAATCTTTTAAGTCAACCTTCTGTGATATGCTCTCCCTAGCAAGGCTCTATACCATAAAGGTTTCATAACATCAAACAGCATCACCAACTATTAACTAAGTTTTCAAATACAAGAGCCAGTAGGGGA
>JARWLC010000015.1:27674433-27849433 GCA_033318265.1 Phyllotis vaccarum
GTAAGTTCTGCAAACACAACACTGCCCAATGCTTACCCAGAAGCTTGGGACTTGGGACTTTATGCCTTTAAGAGTTTAATGGTGCTTTGCAAAGTCATCCTTTGCTGGTGGGTTAGAAATATTCCTACCCTGCTCTGGTTTGCTTTGAAGCAAATGATCCAGCACAGGCTTCACCATATTTGAAGATACTGCAGATTCACCACCAGGATAGTAGCAGGCAAATAAATTTAAGAGTTCTTTTCTAGGTTCTTGCTTTTCATTTGGGAAAGCATAGAGTAATAATAGGATGTCCCCATTCCAAGATTTAAAACATGTGGATTCATTTGCTAAGGCCCATCATATCCTCCCCTTATTAACAGGAAGCAGGACTCAAAATCTCTGATCCCTGTGATATTATTATGACCGCAGAAGAAAACCTGGGAAACAGTGCTTCACCCTGCAGCTGCTGGGTCATGTATTTCATCCGGAAAACATTGACAATAGGGTTTTGTTAACCTTTGCAGTTAATGTGCATTGAAGCCACAGTGCTAATGATGGCTGAAGACAGACATGGCTTCATCTACAGGACCTTGTCCCCAAACCTCTCTGTTACATGTTCTTGGCCATCTCAGTATGGTAGCTTCCTTAGCACCATTTTTCCCTGTCCACAAAGTTTGTAAGCTCCTCTACCACACAGTGCGTTAATTCTTTACTCTTGATCTATCTGTGAAAACGCAGGTGTGTGTGTGTGTGTGTGTGTGTGTGTGTGTGTGTGTGTGTGTGTGTGTGTGTGTGTGCGCGCGCACATGTGTTGACCAGTAGTGGGTTAGTGGGTTTTGGAATATTGAATAGGCAAGAGATAATTCAAATAATCTTTCCACTTAAAATACTACCTCAAAATACATTCTAAAAAAATCACTGAAACTTTGTTGAATAATGGATTGAAGGAAAGGCTAGACTATGAATCTAGAGTGCTGTCTCACTGCTAAATGAACACTTGTACCTTGATGCACTGACAATTGATATTCTGAAACAAAAATGATCATGAGTTAGTAAGTGCTTTCTGTGTTAAGAGGTGATCGTATAAAGATCCACTATTATGAGCTTTTTGTCTAATGTAGGATTAATACTACCAAGATGCATATGTTTGTATCCGTACAGGTACATACACAACACACATATGTATATGCATATGACATACAGACATGAACCTAACTTAAACTTATCAGGCTGATTAACTATATATCATTCTTTGTATAAGGGGTGAAGAGTAATGAGTGTGGGGGTACATGGGTGGATATTGTAGAAATCAAATGCATAGGATGCATGCACATGACATATAGGCACACCACGTATATGTGCATGTAGTGGACAGGAGAGAGTACTAGGTGTGTTTGGCTCCTCTGGTTGGTTAGCGAGCTCATGGAATCCACCTGTCCCCATCCCAACCCCAGTATAGGCATGATGACATTTTATGTGGGTTCTGGATATTTAAACTCAGAACCATCATACTCAAATGACAAGCATGCTTAACCACTGAGCCATATCTTTGCCTACAAAATTATTTTTATGTTAAACCATCTTTACTCTATATAGTATTTTGTTCCTGGTGATAGTGGAACCCAGGCTCAAAGAAGACAACTTCTTTCAGTTCGTCTTACCAGAAAGGTACCTTCATACAAAGAAGGTTCTACTTAGATCCTATAAATTTTATTCTAAGTCATAGACTCAGGGAGAAGATATTGAGATGGAGGAATTTAGTGTGCATAAAGAAAAGGGGAAAGAGTTTCTAAAATAAGAAGAGGGGCCTAAAGGAAGATCTGGAAGAGGACAGATAGTCAATGCTCCTGTTTTTGTCTGAAGCCTAAATCAAAATAAACCTTTCTCTCAGACCTGGCTTCTTACTGGGTATTTAGTCGCCATCTATTATGGTTGGTTTTATTGTCAACTTGACAAAATTAGAATCACTTGAGTAGGTAACCTTGCCTAAATCTGTGCTGGTTGCCCTTATTTGTGTGAAGGGGCCATCTTTACTGTGTGCTGGGTCTTCATGCAGTAGCACAGATATTAAGGAGGTTGTTTCAGAAGGGCTCGGTTGGCCTTTCCTTTGGTCACAGAGGTCATTCGTCCCATTGTTAGTGACACTGCTGATTCCTCATCTGAAAGCAGAATCATGGTTTCCAAATTTTCACCTTTGAACAGAGGCTACCGGCTCTATAGTCACTTTCTAGACATCTGATGCTAGTTGGAGGCCACTGAGGCACCCTGCTTTGCAAACTGAGTGACTACAGTTCACAGACCCTTAGTGAGAAACAGATATTCTGGGACTACTCCAACAACAATTAAGGCCCCCAATACTGTGGCTCAGGTGTGGCTGGGCTATTATTGTTTTAAAGTAAAGTTCACTTTACACACACCTATTCTCTTCATGCTGTTCCTCTAGAAAATATGACTAAAACAGGATCCCATCACCACAAGAAGAAAGCTAAAGAAACCTGTCACTACTAGAAAAAAAAGTCAAATCAATATTTGATTAACACTAAAAATGTTAAGAACTCAGAATTGACACCTTTTTTATGTCTAGACAGAAGCCAATGATGATTTGATGAAGTAAAGTGAACCACAAAAGGTAATCAAGATGAAAACACAACATGTATGACCTTACCTCTCCCTGAATGTCTGCAGGACCAATGTGGTGTAGAGAGATTATAGCAATGACCAGACAATGCTCCCCAGGCTTATACAACATGCTGCATATCCATGATAAAAGCTTTGTGCCAAACTCTGCAGAAGATGGACAAGCCACCTGCAACCATAGGTGATATCCCAAAGGCTCAAGCTACCTCTAAACTATCTTGAAGGCTAAGACCAACTATAGCTTGTAACCTGTACCCTCTCTTCCAAGCTGTTGCTCTGTGGAGCAAAGTGTAACAGAGCTTAAAGGAACTGAGACCTGATTTCAAAGTTAAAACACAAAGGGAACATCTTTCATAACAACAAAACATATTGCATAAGCCCCCATAAAAGGCAAATAACCCCACCTCTCATCTGTCATTTATATACACTACTGACTAAATTTTTCAGCCATACTCACAAGCTTTGCTCTGTCACTTTAGCGATAAATCTTTCATCTCATAAAATGGGCTGTACCCTATATGAGGACTTTGTAGTCACATGGAACGACATTCCTGGATCAGTCTAAAGCCACAGGTAACAGTGAGTGATGAATATACTTGGCTCAGATACCACATATCCCATTGCAGGATTTTATTTTGCAAGATGTCCATCCTGTAGTGTGAAAATTCCTATTAGATTCCCCAGAGCCTTGAAGAAGATAAAAGATTTTAGTAGCCTTCCACATGAGGCAGTCAGCTACAGGAAATAATAGAGAATCGCCATTGTAAACTATTTGTGCCTGGGGCCAACCCACAAAAATAATGCAATAATAAAGATTCTACATCAGATTTGGACATGACTACCCAGGTCAAGCTACTCCCAGGAGCCAGGCTAGGATTACTTAGGGTGCACTCTAGAAGGCTGCAGCTGGGCCACGTTTCATTGTCACACATAACGAACTTTCACTGTTTCCTTTAATAATCCTCAACCCCTGCCTTAGATAGTCAGATAGAATTTATTCTTTCCTAATTTTATTGTTTTATTTCTTCCAATGCGTATTTCAGACAAAGACAAAATACAAATAAATAAAAATCCTATATCCTTATGGAATTACACCTAGATTTTCTTACATAACTTTTTACCTTCTCTTTGATAATGCCAGGCGCTTTCTTCTGAAACCCTGCCAGCTTGTCAAATCCCTCAGGGAATTCTGAGATCCAAAATACACTGTAATAGAAAAACCAGATGATTGAACTGGGTGCTAGAGCTTAAGCCTCGCTTTACTCTACTGTTCAAGTGTTTCTTAAGAGGGAAGGGAGGAGTCCACTGCTTTGTCTTGCTTTCTCCACTCAAAACTATCTAAAGGAATATTTCCGTAGCTTCCTTTTGTCTCCTGTAAAGTGATTTACCTTAAATCTATTTTAGGAATTCAAACTAATTTGTCAGAATTTACACAGTATGCTCTTTTATCACAACTGAATTTTATTTTTATACACCTTTACTTCTACAAACTCACATTTCTTCATACCAGTATTAAAGAGTGTGTTTCTGGTGTCAGGAATTTCTTTGAAGCAGTTATTTGCCCAGCTGATATAAACCAGATTCCCCATACATGTGCAGTGATAAATTTCAGCCTTTAGACTCAGCTTAGTGAAGAAAGTACCAGCTTCGTCTATCGTGACTTCATTTTGAACTCTACCCCATTGTGATCACAATCATAGATGTAGAGTTTATTAATTATGGTGTGTAAGTTGCCTGCCCCTTACCAAAGCAAGAAATGAAGTATCCACTAAGAGTTGTAATTACCAAAGAAAATATTATGTCAGTCGAGGTGAGAAAATGCCTAATCTCACTCAAAATATTGCTTTAAAATTCTCTTTCTTTGGGCACATTGAAATAGATGTCACACAGACATGAGGCCAGTGTCCTTGAGTTATTACCACTCTTTCCATTCATACATACATCCAAGAGCTGCAGATTAATAGAATCCTGCCTTAGTAATCTCAGTTTTGCAGTGTGGAGTCGGGTATTAACCAATTACAAGTCCTTGTGCTTCAACCAGGGTTAGGCAGCTAAATAATCAGACGGTGTCCAAATTAGGAATAGGTCTGTCATCAAAATATTTCTACACTCTCTACCAGTGTTCTGCCAGGTACTCACTGCTGAGAGGGGCAGAGTAGAACTCCAATCTAGTCCTGAGCGCCACCTCATTCATGAGTTGACTGGTTTTATTTGCAGTTATTGATGACCAAAGAAGGGGAAGTTCAAATAACTTAATTTGTCAAAATAAATTTTTCTCCCTTTTTTGAATGAAGTTTTTCCATTTTATTGAAACTACCTGCTAGGTTAAAGTATCTTAATAAGCACAACTATTTCTTCCAAGTTGCTTTTAAATATTTTAAAAAATGCTTGAGTTCTCTGACAAGCAGACATCTAGATGCCATTAGAGGTACACGGGAGGTAGTTTCTAAGACCTTTCCCAATTGCTCTTTCTCCCTGTCATCAAATTCTTGCATAATCTCTACTTATATTCAGGCTTGTCAAATGATTTTCTTTAAACAAGTAAAATATTAAAAAGATAAATGAGTTTTTATTTCTGTGATTAAACTAGAAAATGTTGAAACCTTGCCAGAAAATTCCTTTTCACTCACTTTGCTAGAGTAAGCCACTGCAGAAGGAGATCCTTGTGGTAAAGGACTAAGCAAGTCAAGAGACAACAAGGAACTGAGGGCCCAGGAAGTCAGTGCTTAAGAAACTAAATGCTTTAACTCCTTCTGCAGTTGAGCTTCAGATGAGACCCAAGCGCTAGCTAGCCTTAGCTACCAGCTTAGAAGAGACTCCAGGCAGAGGGATAAAAACACTGACCAAAAGCAGCTCAGTGAAGAAAGAAAGGGTTTATTTGGTTTCCAAATCCCAGTGACCAAAGCCTGTCATTGAGGGAAGTCAGGGAAAGAACTTAACAAAGAGGGAAGAACCAGAGAAGAATGATATCTACAGATCATTACAAAGGTAATGATAGCTACCTTTGTTCTATCTCTCAAGATCACCTGAACAGGGATGGCATTTATCCACTGTGGTCAAGGTTCTCCCATACCACTAACAATCAAGAAAATGTCATACAGAAATGCCTATAGGGCAAGCAAATTGTGACATCTTCTTAAGTGAAGTTTCCTCCTCCCAGAAAACTCTAGTTTGTGTTAAGTTGACAAAAATAACTGCCACAACTGACCCCTTGTTAACTTGACACATAAACACATCACTATTAAACTATAACCTTTCCTTTTATGTTTATTCCCCACAGCTCATATTAATACCGCAAAATAAAATGTAGTGTGACTAGAAACGTCCCACAATCTTTGAAAATTCTAACATTTTAAAATTTCAAAGTCTCATTAAAATATCCAAAATCTGTTAACTACTAGTTTCTCTCAAATCAAAATTGAGTTAAATTACTTTCTTGCTCCAAAAGGAAAGAAGCAGGACACAGTTACAATCTGGTAAAAGAAAAACCAAGCATAACAGTATAAATAGTTCAATGTCAAATGTTTGGGACTCTCCCAAGATCTTCTGAATTCCAAAGGCTTGGGCATCTTTGCTTCCATGGCACCTTCAATACTGGGTCTCTACTACAACTTAAGCTGTGCTTTCAATCATGGCCTCCCAGCTTCTCTGCAGAGAGCCCAACCCTGCCACATGTGACAAGTATCAGTTACTCTCCATGACCCCTTCATGCCTTCAAAACTAGTGCCATGTGGGAGACTCTCATACATGTACTAGGTTAGGAGGTTTCCACTTTGATGTGAAGCCTTGACACCGTCCGTCCTCAACATGGACCACAGCTTCTGGGTGATAACTCTGAGAAAACACTTCCCAGAAGATTTCATCTCAATGACCCTTGTCTCTTAGACACAATTGTTCAGCTCTGGCTAAGTAGCACCAATTATCCCAGTAAAGTTTCTCTTAAGTGTTGGTCTTTTGAGAATCACAGTTGATTCTCTAGCCCCAGCTGTCCAGAAACTAAAGAGTCTTCATTCAAAGATATCACATGAACAGCCAAATGGAAGTATTTGCTGTGTTCTGAAACTCCACAAGCCTCCACTGTCTGTGCTTCGCTCAACACTCCTACCTTCCCAGCTCCCATAGGAGAGCCCATTAGGCGTCTGAGCACTAATGGTTTTTCCATCCCAATTTTCCAAACATTTCCACACTTCTCATAAAAACAACATCAATATTGTCATAGCAATAGCTCACTCTCTGGTACCAATTTCTGCCCAGGTTTCTTCTCTATTGCTGTGAAGAAAACACCAGCCAAGAGCAATTTGGGGAAGAAAAGGCTTATTAGGCTTCTAAGTCCAGATCACAGTTGATCAATGAGGGAAGCCATAGAAATAACTCAAATAGGGACAGGGGGAGAAATCATGAAAGGAAGCTGTTAACCATGTAACTTTCAGGCTCGCGTTCAGCTGCCTTTCTTATACCTCCCAGGACACCTGCCCAGACCTGGCATTATCTACAGTGGGCTGGACCCTCCCACATCAATCAACAACCAAGAAAATGCAATTCAGATGTGCCTACAGGTCAGTCTTCTAGAGGCATTTTCTCAGTCAGACTTCATTCATCCAAAGGTGACTCTAGTTTTCATCAAGTTGACAAAAAGTAACCCAGCACACCATAATTATTGTAAGATGCTCAGTTTTATACGGGGAGTGGATAAAGTCCTGAGTAAATGTGTTATTGACATGAACACAGCTATGTCAAGAGCTCAATGCCTCAGACCAACGGGAATAGCAAGACTTTTCCTGGATTGTGCTCTAAGGAATGACAAAACCTTCCTCTGGTCAATCACAAATGTTACAAATGATTGCCTATTAGCTAAACCAGTGTATAAAGAAACTATAAAGCTCAGCTTTCCCTTCCCAGACATCTACAACCTGAAACTGTTTCTTACAGAGACCTGCTACATTAGTTAACCCAACTCTCCTAGTCCAACTGCATATAATGAACCTGCCTTCTCACTCAGTGAGATTATTATATCTCAGATTCCAGGCAGCTGCTGCACCTCAATCAGAGCACACATCCCGCCAGGTCCCAGCTTCTCTGTGTCTTCATCCCTCATCTCACCAGTAAGGTCAAGTTCAAAACCACACAGGTCATGGAACACTGTGGGAGATAATTTCTTACACAACAATACATAACAGATATAATATACAAACAAATGTATTGGGGGGATGGTATTGGAAGGGCTTCTCACTGATGTGATTCAGGTACCTGATAAAAGAGAAACACGAGACAAAAATTTTGGCTGAACAAGTATTGGACTATGGTATAAATCTAGGAGTCTCATACCTTATAAGAACGAGCTTTGCCATGCTTAGACACTTGCTGAGAGTAGTCTTGAGGATCCAGGGTCCTGAAACTAATGCCATGATGAATCCCAAGAGGATAAGCTAGAGTTCCACAGCATGAGAGATGGCTGCTACATTTCTATACTAAAGAGAAGAGAAGCAAGCCAATATGGCCATATAGAAAGGAAGCCGAAAATGTACTTATAAAATGCTATTTCTTGGAGATGGGAAGACAATTTATTCAGTAAAATGCAAGCATGAAAATGATTTCAATCCCCAGAACCCATGTAAAATAGCCAGGTGTGGTAATAAGGATTTTTAAACCTAGTGCTGGGGAGGTGAAACAGAAAAATCCATGGAGTTTGTTAGCCATCAAGTTCCATATCAATGAGAGACCTGTCATTCATTCATTCATTCATTCATTCATTCATTTTCTCTCCCTCTCCCTCTCCCTCTCCCTCTCCCTCTCCCTCTCCCTCTCCCTCTCCCTCTCCCTCTCCCTCTCCCTCTCCCTCTCCCTCTCCCTCTCCCTCTCCCTCTCCCTCTCCCTCTCCCTCTCCCTCTCCCTCTCCCTCTCCCTCTCCCTCTCCCTCTCCCTCTCCCTCTCTCTCATTGCTGATGCCTGTGAGACAACACCTGAGGTCATTTTCTCTGGCCTCTATACATATGTAATATATACATGAGTATACACAAGCATGAACACACACACACACACAAGCATATGCAAACACACAACATACAAGTCATAATGCTTAGGATTGTGATTAAAATTTTTCCTGGATGCTCTGCTCTTGGTCATGTTATGTCCCGCGCCTTCTTTGCCCGCAAACAAGATGCAGTACAACAGGATCCTTCTGCAGCAGATTTATTGAAGCTTCACACACTAGGGCAAAGAACGGAAGACCCCAAGCCTTCCAGGCAGGCTGCTTTTATAGGCAACCTTGTTTATCCCTGATGTGGGCCTTTCCCATTGGTCAGCACACCCTCACCCGATATGATGTATCTGTCTGGGGGCCAGGCTTCTTGCTGGAAAATTACAAGGTGTCATGCGCAGTGACTTGTTTACTAAGGAGCTTCCTTAAACCACTTAGTCATAGGCCGGATACAAGCGCCATCTTTAGGGTGTGGCTGGCTCCCTACAATGTTAACCAAAATGGGCAGAGAACAGGAGTCCATGAATAAGGAGGTCATGAGATGGCAGACATGCAAGTTCTATCAATTTCTCTGTATGGCCTCACAGTCCCTCATTTTTTGGAATACTATCCTCAATTATGCAACTCTCACAGTATTAAGTAGGAGACTTGAGGTGTACTAAATTGAGTTTATGGGTGATGAATAAAAGGATTATTTATTAAAGGATTCTACTGGTGAGTAACTCACTTATACAGAATAAGGCAAACTCAATCACAGAGTCCCTGGAAGGCTGTGGACTGATCCACGATCATTTGCTTCACCTGACTCAATCTTCTCCGTAGTCCAAGAGCAGGAGAGAGAAGGGCCCATCTACACATTTTCCATGCCTTAAGCTAGCTCAAAGGCCATGCCCTGGGGCTGTTACCCAAAGGCCTTAGATGAAAGGACATGTGTTCCCTACTCGAGTTCCTATTTTCTTAAACAAAATTATCCTTTCTTAATAAAACATTCACTACTTAAGGCCAAAAAGGGTAGAATGAAATAATTACTGGGCATATTTAGACAAGTTTATTGCCCTCGTAATTTGTGATAAAACTGAAATAATCCATATATGTGAGGGAGAAAAATGTATCATTACCATTTCAATTAATTTATAAATATTTATACTTTTAAACTAGAATTAAAGATTTTAAATATAATTTAAGAACAAATTAAATTTTAGGCTCAGTTGTCCCAAACTGGTTGCAGAAAAATGATTAAGAATTTCAGAGCAGACCACACTTGACTAAGAGGTAAGTGGCACCCCAACCCCCAGGTCAAGCAAAAACCATGGTCTCTAATCCCGGCCCAGGGACACAACCCTTGGCACTCAACCACACCCAGCTCCACACTAACCCAAAGAAAACTGAGAGAGTGCCCCACCCCCAAGCTTAATCCCCAGCAAAAGACAGCTGGAGAGATATTCCATGGGCCAAACTCTACCCAAACCACAATCTGTGTCATCATAAACTGACAACTGGAGACCCCAAACCTCCTGGTCCATAGCTGACTAAGAGCCGACTAAGAATAGACTAAGAATGCCCCCTGTGAAAACTGGAGACATACAACCCACAGGCTCACAACTGATTAAGAGCAGACCAAAAGCTGATTAAGAGTGAACCAGAAAAGCAATGGGCAAGCACAGTGCAAGAATACACATAATAGTATAAAGAACAACAAGATACCACCAGAGTAAGCTGCTGGGTCTACAACATCAAGACCTGAGCATAACAATGAAGAGGAAACAGAAGAAAATGACCTAAAAACAACTTTATTAAGATAATAGAAGCTTTAAAAAGATATAAAAAACTCCCTTTAAAAAATAGAAGAAAATACAAACAAAAAATTGGAAGAGATTAACACATCCCTGAAAGAACATAAAGAAAACCAAGAAAGAAAAAAAAAAAAACAGACAGGTGAAGGAAACATTCCAGGAATTAAAAATTGAAATAGAAGAAATAAAGAAGGCAAAAACTGAGGCAAAGCTGCAAGTAGAAAACCTGAAGAAACAAACTGGAACTACAGATGCAGCATAACCAACAGAATACAAGAGAAGGAAGAGAGAATCTCTGGAGTGGAAGATTCAATAGTGGAAATAGATTCGTCAGATAAAGAAAACACTAAAACCAAAAAAGTCACAACACAAAATGTCCAGGAAATCTGGGACACCATGAAAAGACCAAACCTGAGAATAATTAGAATCTAAGAAGACCAGCTCAAAGTCACAGAAAATATAGTCAACAAAATCATAGAATAAAACTTTCCCAACCCAAAGAAGGAAATGCCTATACAGATACAAGAAGCTTACAGAACACCAAATAGACTAGACCCCCAAAACAGTCTGCTTACCACATAATAACCATGCCACTTAACCTTTTGTTCTGTAAACAAAAAAAAAAATACTAAGAGCTGCCAAGAAAAAAGGCCAAATTACCTATAAAGGCAGACCCTTCAGAATAACACCAGACTATTCAATGGAAACAGTGAAAGCAAGAAGGTCCTGGTCAGATGTTATACAGACACTAAAAGAGCATGGCTGACAACCCAGATTACTATTCCCAGCAAAACTATCAATCACCATAGATGGAGTAAACAAGATATTTCATGACAAAAACAGATTTAAACAATATCTATCCACAAATTTGGCCATTCAGAAAGCATTAAAGAGAAAACTCCAACCTAAGGAAACCAGATACACCCATGAAACCACAATCAATAATCTCACAGAAAAAAAGAAGGGAAATACACACACACATGCTACCACCAAAATTAACAGGAAATAAAAATCATTGGTCATTTAATATCCCTTAATATCAATGGGCTCAACTCACCTATAAAAAGACACACTCTAACATGATAGATACAAAAACAGAAGCCATCCTTCTGCTGCATACAAGAAACACACCTCAGCTTCAAGCTCAGAGTAAAGTGTTGGGAAAAGACTTTGCAATTAAATGATCCTAACAAACAAGCTGGTGTAGCCATCCTAATATCTAACAAAATAGACCTCAAACTAAAATCAAACGAGACCAGGACGGATATTACTTATTCATCTCAGGAAAAATCCACCAAGATGAAGCTTCAATTCTGAATATTTATGACTCCAACACAAAAACATCTACATATGTAAAAGAAACACTACTAAAGCTTAAACCTCACATCAAACCCCATACACTAATAGTGGGAGACTTCAATATCCACTCTCACCCTTAGACAGGGCAACCAGACAGAAACTCAATAAAGAAATAGCATCTAACAGATATTATGACCCAATTGGATTTTATATATACAGAACCTTCCACCTAAACACAAAGAAATTTGCATATTTCTCAGCACCCCATGGAGCATTTTCTAAAATTAAACACATATTCAATCATAAAGCAAATATCAATAGATACAAAATATGGCAAAAACTCCTTGTATCGTATCAGACCACTATAGCCTAAAGTTACAGTTCAACAACAACAAAAATCACAGAAAGCCTACATATTCATGGAAACTGAACATCTCTCAGTTGAACCACCTCTAGGTCAAGGAAGAAGTTAAGAAAGAAATTAAAGACTTTCTAGAATTTATTGAAATGAATTCACAACATATTCAAAACTATGAGGCACAATGAAAGCAGTGTTAAGAGGAAAATTCATAGCACTCGATGCCTGTATGAGAAACCTAGAGAAATCTCACACAAGAGACCTAAGAGCACAGTTTAAGGCTTTAGAACAATTAGAAGCAAACTCACCTAGAAGGAGTAGACAGCAGGAAATAAATAAACTTAGGGCTGAAATCAATACAATAGAAACAAAGAGAACAATACAAAGAATCAATGAATCAAAGAGTTGGTTCTTTGACAAAGTCAACAAGATAGATAAACCCTTATCCAAACTAACCAAGAAGCAGAGAGAGAATCCAAGTTAACAGAATCAGAAATGAAAAGGGAGACATAACAACAGACACCCGGGAAATTCAGAGAATAATCACATCACACTTTGAAAATCTATACTCCACTAAATTGTAAAACCCAAAAGAAATGGACAGCTTTCTGGACAGATACCACTTGTCAAAATTAAATCAAGATTAGATAAATAATCTAAATAGACATATAAGCCCCAAGGAAATTAAAGCTGTTATTAAAAGTCTCCCAAGGGGGGGGGGAGCCTAGGACCAGATAACTTCAGTGCAAAATTCTACCAGGCATTCACAGAAAAACTAATACTAATAATCCTCAAACTTTTCCATGCAATAGAAACTGAAGGAACATTGCTGAACTCATTTTATAAGGCCACAATCACCCTGACACCCAGGCCACTCAAAGATGCAACAAAGAAAGAGAACTACAAACCAGTCTCCCTCATGAACATAGATGCAAAAATATGCAATAAAATACTGGCAAACTGAATTCAACAGCATATCAAAAAAAATCAACCAACACAATCAAGCAGGCTTCATCCCAGAGATGCAAAGATGGTTCAACATATGAAAAACTGTAAATGTCATCCATCATATAAACAACCTCAAAGGAAAAAAAAACCACATGATCATCTCATTAGATATTGAAAAAGCCTCTGACAAAATCCAACACCCTTTCATGATAAAAGTCCTGGAGAGATCAGGAATACATGGAAAATACCTAAATATAATAAAGGCAATATACTGCAAGCTGACAGCCAACATCGAACATCGAACTAAATAGAGAGAAACTCAAAGCAATCCCACTAAAATCAGGAAAAAGACAAGGCTGCCTTCTCTTCCCTTATCTATTCAATATAGTTCTCAAAGTTTTAGCTAAAGCAATAAGAGAACAAAAGGAGATTAAGGGGATACAAATTGGAAAGGAAGAAGTCAAACTATATCTATCTGCAGATGATAAGATCATATACATAAATGACCCCCCAAAATTCTACCAGGGAAATCCCACAGCTGACAAACATCTTCAGCAATGTAGCAGGGTACAAGATTAACTAAAAAAAAAATAGCCCTTCTATATTTCTATACACTAAGGATAAAAGAGCTGAAAAAGAAATAAGGGAAACATCACCCTTTATAATAGCTGCAAAGAGCCTTAAATATCTTGGTGTAACTCTAATCAAAGAAGTAGCAGACCTGTTTGACAAGAACTTTAAGTCATTGAAGAAAGAAATTGAAGAGGGTATCAGAAAATGGAAAGATCTCCCATTCTCCTGGACAGGTAGGATCAACATAGTAAAAACTGCAATTTACCAAATGAAATCTACAAATTCAATACAATCCCAATACAATTTTTTACAGACCTTAAAAAAACACTACTCAACTTCATATGTAATAACAGGAAATCCAAAATTACCAAAAACAATCCTGTTCAGTAAAAGAACTTCAGAAGGAATCACCATGCCTGACTTCAAGCTATATTATAGAGCTATAGTAATAAAAAATTTTTAAGCCTGGTACTGCCATAAAAATCAGGCTTGTGGATCAATGAAATCAAATCGAATTCCTTGACCTTAATCCACACACTTATCACCCTGCACAAAACTCAATCCTAGTCCATCAAAGACCTCAGCATAAACCCATCTATACTGTACTTGATAGAAAAGAACATGAGAAATACCCTTAATGCATTTAAGGCGACAACTTCCTAAATATAACACCAGTAGCACAGCCACTTAGAACAATAAATAAGTGGGACCTCCTGAAACTGAGAAGCTGCTGTAAGGCATAGGACACAGTCAATAAGACAAAATGACAGCCTGAAAAATGGGAAAATCTTCACCAACCCTACCTCTGACAGAGGACTGATCTCTAAAATATAGAGAGAACTCAAGAAACTAGATGCCAAAACCCCAAATAATCAAATTCAAAAATGGGGCTCAGAGCTAAAAAGGGAATTCTTAACAGAAGAATAACAAATGTCTGGAAGACACTTAAAGAATTGTTCAACATCTTTAGCCATTAGAGAAATGCAAATCAAAGCAACTTTGAGATCCCATCTTACACCTGTCAGAATGACTAAGATCAAAATGAAAGCCTAGGCTGGAGAGGATGCGGGAACACTCACTTCCCCATTGTTAATAAGAGTGCAAACTTGTACAGCCACTCTTGAATGCAGTATGGCAGTTCCTCAGAAAACTGGGAATCAATCTCCCCAAGGATCCAGAAACAGCACTATCGGGCATATACCCAAAGGATGCACATTCTTACCTCAAGGGCATTAGCTCAGCTATATTCATAGCAGCATTATTTATAATAGCAAGAACCTAAAAACAATCTAGATGCCCCTCAACTGACGAATGGATTAACAAACTGTGGTACATCTACACAAGGGAATACAACGCAACGTAAAAAAATATGACATCTTAAAATTTGCAGGCAAATGAATAGATTTGTAGAATATCCTTCTGAGTGGGGTAACACAGGCCCAGAAAGATAGCCATGAGATGTACTCACTCATAAGTGGATTTTAGACAAAAAGCAAAGAATACTCAGGCTGCAAACCACAAACCCCTGAACAGTTTGGGATCAGAATTAACTTAAGAGAGATAACCAGAGATTCCCCTGGGGAAGAGAAAATAGAGAAGATCAGCTTAGCAAATTGGGATCATAACGGGTTGCAACCAAGAAGAGGTGAGAACGAATCATGAGAGAAGGAGATGGTTGAGTGAGAGGAGCAGCAGAGAGGGAGAAAAATTGAGATGGATATCTCGATAGAGGAAGCCAATGTGGGCTTGGAAAGAGATCAAGTGCTAAGTAAACCTCCAAGAACTCCCTGGCTAGGACTCCAAACAAAAGTGGAGGGGGTGCTTCCCCTGTAACCAAATGAATGACAGTCATTATAGAACCTTCATCCAGCACTGGAGAGAGGCAGGTGCAGAGATCCATAGCATAAAGGCAAAATGTGATCAACTAGTTTAAATTAACACTGAATCTGGAATAGTTGTTTATTAAAATATAGCCCCCAAGAATAAAATAGCAAAGTGTGGGATGAAAAAGAATTCTTTAAACATATATACAATTGTCAATTTGTATATACAAACACATGTCATGAGAAAGTAACAAAAGACAGCTCAATGCAATCATAGCCTGGAGAGCTGAAGGAGAGCTTTAGAGGATACCACATGGTCAATAACTAATACATGTGATCATCAAAATTACGCTAAAGTGCAAAGAATTACCAGTACTCAGTATTCTTGTATCTCAGATGTGCGTTTCTGACAGCTTTAAGGTTTGAAACACATACAGAGCCACAGGAAATCTTTTCTGATGCTCTTGAAAGTAAAGGTTTGTCTGCAATATCATCTACTACAGTTTCAAATCTGCGTTCTTTACTCCTATGCAAAAAAAAAAATGATATGCACATATGACCCCAAAGACATAGACAAGAAATGTACCAGAACTGTGTTCACAAACTAATGGAATGAAAAAACATGTTATGATAGGTTCCTGTGCTGGCTTGGCACATGCTGGAGTCATCTGAAGGGAGGGAAACTCAACCGGGAAAATTCTTTAATAAGATCAAGCTTTAACACATTTTTAAATTAGTGATTGATGGGGGAGAGCCCAGCCTATTGTGGTTGGTATCATCCTTGGGCTAGTGGTCCTGGGTTCTATAAGAAAGCAGGCTGACAAGCCCATGGTAAGCAGGCCAGTAAGCAGCATCCCTCCATGGCCTCTGCATCAGCTTCTGTCTCCAGTATCCTATCCTGCTTGAACTCTGATCCTTCATCATTTTCTTCAATGATGGACAGCTATGTGGAAGCTTAAACCAAATAAATTCCTTCCTCCTCAGTTTGCTTTTGGTAATCATGTTTCATAATAGCAAAATAACCCTAAGATAGTTTCTAAGTCAGATAATGTGGTCACTATATTCAACAATGTGGAATAATCCATAAAATATTCAAAAGAAGTGATTTAGTTATACTATTTAGAGAACCATTGTTGTATCGTTCTCTACAAAGAAAATAAAAGACAAAATTACCACTAAATTAATGATATGAGTTCTCTTTTGGAAAGAGACCACAGTTAGTTGATGGAGGACCTATTTATAGTACTGTCTAGTTATCTGAATTGATGATTACATGACCTAGCCTGTGCTAATGATCTGAGCTATGTATTTATGTTCTGTACTTTTTTATTTAACAAAATAGAAGGTTTTAAAGGATATAGGTGTGCAGGGCAGTTAATAACGAAATTCCCTCACAGGAATTATCCCATTTTTTTCCTTAATAGACCTTGGGTTTGTAGTATAGATTCCTTTACAACACATTAGCCATTAGTGCACTGATTCACAACTTTCCTAATCCTATATTACAGCAGTTTTATTACAACACAGAACTTTAATACAGTTCCTTATGTTGGGATGACCCCAACCATAAAGTTATTTGATTGCTACTATATAACTGTAATTTTTCTACTGCTATAAATTGTATTATAAATATTTGACATAAATATCCGAAATGCAAGCCCTGTAAGAGGATCATTCAATCCCAAGGGGTAATGACACCCAGTTTGAGAACCGCTGGGTTTGAGCGCCATCTACTTGGTTGCTGTAGGACAAATTAACTTCCAGGATGGATAGGTTCTACTGAAGTCCTCTGTCCAGACTCATGCCATGTGCTGTCATTGTACCATCAAGTGCAATCTGGAGCCTCATAAACACTTCCATCCTCTTTATCTTCATTGCTCAGTTTCTAACAGTATCTTCCTAGAAAACAATAGCTCATGAGCAGTTGGCTCTTGTGCTTCTATTGCCACAAGGCATGTTTCAAAGCGTCTTTTGAATACACCCTAATGTCCTCATAGTGGTGATGATCGTTTGCTTGCCCATGACACTGTCCCATATACTGCTTTCTTAAAAGTCATGATATCCAGCAGCTTCAAATCTAATTATTCTTTTAAGAGTTTTTGTATTTTATACTCAATCTCTCTATAGAAACAATACTTTTTTTTCATGTTCAGGCTCCAAAGAACAAATCAAATTATCTTTTCTTGTGCATAAACTCTAACCGTTTCCCTGTGGAGCAAAGAACAAATGTTATAAGCATGTGTTCAAGGACCTCCAAAGCACATCTCCACTCTTTCTCTCGGCTTCATTTTCTTTCTCTTTTTTTCTTGGGGGGCGGTGGAGCTTGAGGGGACTATCCAGACCTACACTTTAATGCTCTGCATATGATTTTGTTTCCTCTACAGGCTCTTTTTGTTCAACCAAAGACAAACCCTTTCAGAACTTATCCTTCTCCTGTTGAGAAGCAATGCTGTTTTCCTACATATTTGACATGTTTTTCATAAACCTATGCTTAAGCTACCCAGTTTATCTAATGCATGTAAGAAAAGTATCATCTAAAACAAAAATTAAATTAAATCTCATTTAAAAATCCAGATATGCAATAATAAGTATAATATTGGCTAATTTAAAAGAAAAATATTTTCTGAAAAAGTTTTTAATCTAAAAAATTAGAAAACAATCATGTGGTTTGACACAAAATCAATATATAAATATATTAATACTTCTCTATGGACCAACTTCAAAGTATAATAAAAATATTTGTAACAGCAGCCAAAACTAAAAACTACCTACAGAAAGCATAGAAATGATGTAATAATTGTGTGGGAAAAGTAACATTTCCAAAAATTTTCAGAGAGATTCTGAATATGTGATACATTACGTTCTGGAAGGTATTCTGTAATTTTTAAGATGACACAAAAATCAGTGGTGCTCGAACAGACTAAGAAGAGTCTGTGAGGCAAAGGAAGTACTTAAAATAATAGACAGACAACCACTACAGAACAGGAGAGAAGGTTTTCTGCACCTATTGACTGACTAAAGATTAACCTATATAGAACTCAAGAGGCTCAATGATTTTTAAAAAATGAATGATTATAATAGTAAAGAGTGCCAACTAGATATTTCTTAAAGAAAAAACCCTGAGTGGCCAATAACTATATGGAAAACATTCAGTATCAATATCTGTAGTGGAAATGCAAATGTAAAACATAGTAAGACATCAGCTTATCCAAACTAACATGGTTATTATTATTGATCATGGAAAAGAAACAAAGGATGGTGAGTATTCAGAGAATAAGAGAAACTTGCAGAGTCTTTGGCAAGCATGTCTCTGGATACCCACATTCACTGCAGCAGAGTTATAATAGCTAAGATATGGATTCAGCCTAGGCATTCACAAGTGGAAGAACACATAAATAAATTTTTCGAGAAATTTCCAAATGAACACTGTTACATCATAAAAACAAAATCCTGCCATTTTCAATAAAATATATGAAAGTAGAGGATAAGTAGGGAAAAATCAGACATATATAGTATACTCTTTCTTAAATGCTAATTTCTCATAAATGTAGGATAAAGGATTCCAGATAAAGCAAAAAGATTAGCAGAAAATTTTATTTTGATAATTGGAGAGAGATAGGATAATATCTTTCTATACTCTTAGAGGAAGAAAAGGAAGCCAGAAGAGATTCATAAAAGAAAAAATAAACTTGTCTGATAAAAAATCAGTTTCTAAGTTAAAAGGTATCATAAGTAAGGTCAATGGGCAAGAAACTAAGGATTTGTAGGACAGATACACTGACAGATATCCTTTAGTTTTTAAAGTTGCCACAAAGTCAACAAATTAGCTAATTTTGAAATAAGCAAGTTTGCTTCCAAAATGGAAAGTGTGTAGCTTAAGCATAATGCTATCTGTGTTTCCTCCAATGCAAATGATTGGCACAAGTAATCATCCCAAAATGTTTAAAATAGCAAGGTCAAATTTTAATATATCTGTTCTTTGAGAAAAATAAAGTTAACAAAGCGTGATACTTTTCAGGATATGATTTTAAGTTTAAGCATAAATGTATAATTGTTGAAATTAGAAATAGCAAATCAATACTAAATCTGCACGTGTTTTCTTTCTAAAGGTTAGAATTTGTATTTGTCAAGATCTACAAACATTTAAATAAACAAAGGGGCTTTTAAGTGAAAAGTATTTGTAACAAATTCAGGAAGCAAAGTTTAAGACTAGCATCTTGGGGACAAGGGGATGCTGCACATGAACTTCTTTCCTTGTAGAGCAGGCCCACTCAGCGAAGCTCTCCTTGAGGCCATGGCATCCTGTAGGGTGGTGGGTGAAAGGAATTCAAATTAAAACATCCTTAGAATACGTTTCTCCAAAATAACATGTTTTAAGTTCTTACCTGATTTCCAAATAAATTTTAACAGTTTTCCTAAATACAAACATCGGAAGAGGGGTTCGTGAAAATTTTTATCAAAGGAACTGATCCTAGTACTTGGGGGGGCGGGGGGGGGGGGGGTTATAGCTATGAGCACAAATCACATTATTTTTACTATGCCAAACCTTAATGAAATAATATAAGTCATGAAAGGGATAAAACAAATGCTGTAACATTTATTTTCTTAGAAATTATTATTCTGGTCACTAAAGTATTCTAATTTGTAACAGGATTTATTGAAAATACCAACAATGAAATACACTGTCCTCTGTAGTCTCAACAGTTACACTTTTCTACCCTATAAAATTTTAAACATAATTATACTCTTTTACAAAGTTGTAATGTTTTTAGGCAATTAATTAAGCAAACTTACTAGTTAGTTTGTGCTTAACTTTAATTAGAGAAATATATGAGTACAAGTCTAGATGAAAAAGTGGCTAAGACATTAGAACATAAAAAAAGAATGATTTCTTCCTTCAGCCTGTATTTACTGGGTGTGTTCAAACTTCTGTTATTTCCCGTGTTCTCATTGATCTGGCATCGTCATTGATGACACAATTGTGCCACATTATTAAGCTATTTAGTAAATATTTGCTAAGTCTATACCTCATGTTATTGGTTAAAAAACACTATACAATAGTGACTCAATAGCAGAGTGACAAGCCTAAAAAGTCCATAGAATTCAAAAGTTGAGATTTATGAGTAGACAATGAATAAGCAGAAGGTAAAATAGCAGTAACATTGTCTTAGGCCATACAATCTGTTATAGGCTATGCTACAAACTGAGCGGTTTATAGATCACAGAAGTTTATTTCCTGTACTTCTAGAAGTGAAAAAAAAATATGCAAGATCAATGTATGTGTGGATGTGCCTGGTAAGGTCCCAGGGACTATGTAAGCAATGGCTTCTCACCATGTATTTACATAGTCAAAGAAACAAGTTTCTAGTACATAAGCATTAATCCTATTCAGGAAGACTCTGCCCATGTGATCTTATTATCTCCCTTGTAGTAGGAGGTTTCTGGCCCTGAATTTCAGGCCTACCCTCTAGGTTTAGGCCTGCAGACCCACAGACCAGCAGAGACACACAGATGCTTACAATAGTTTTAGGCTGATTGGCCTAAGGCCCAGGCATGTAACTTGCTAACTCTTTACCCTTAATCTAACCCATGACTCTTATCCTGTTCAGCCATGCAGCACAGCACCTTTTCTCAGAGCAACATAGTTGTCCTCTGCTTCTTCTGGCTTCTCTCTGGCATTTTCTCTGGCATTCTGCTCTGTTCTGCCTCTTCCTAGAGTCTTCTTAGTCTGGTAGCCCACACTTCCTGTCTGCCTTTGGCCAATCAGCGCTCTTTATTAAACTCATAGGCAGGGACAATTATTTACAATGGAACAACATAGTCCCCCTATACTCCCCAAACCCTTACCTCCTCACACCAGCCTCAGGAGCTTAAGATTTCAAGACATGAATTTTGAAGAGACATAAGCATTTAGTACATTGCAAGCATATAATTCAGATGTTGTAATAGGTAATCTTTAAAAAAAAAAATGGTGCAGGTCTTAGGAGACATTAAGGCCTTGGAAAACATCGACCATTTTCTTCTTTTAAAAAATATTCTTATTAAATCGCATGCAAACTTCTTCAAGGCATATAAAAATACTGTATGTTTAAAACTTAACTTCCTCAGCTTGAAAAGAGGAATGTGTCCATGTGTGCTTGGGCTCTGAGCTCTCCTGACTGCATCCTAGATGCTCCTGATCTTTGTTCTCCTACCTTCCGATGACCCCGCAATCACTGCAGAGGCACATGCCGTGCAGTAGAAATGTAAGAAGCACTTGTCTAATTGAGCCAGACAATGCTTATTTGAAAAAAAAAAAAAAGGTCTACCCTCTAGTTTGAATATATAAAAAAGATCAATGACAACACTGACCTACTGAAGAGAATAGAAGAGTCTGGAACAGGCTTGAGGACTGGAAGAGATGCTCCCACAAAATGGGAAAGCCTGGGGATACAGGAACAATGAATGAGCTAACAAAGCATTGCCAGGAAGTGTGTGATGGTCTGATGTTTCAATATAGCTCCAGAGAGTAATGTGCTACTCTTCCGTGTCTACTGAGGGGGGCAAAGTGGTTTCCTCCAAGCTAGTTCAATCCAGTATTTCTCTGTAAATTAAAAATTAAAATATTGAGATGGCTATCTGGGAGGAGGGTGTTCAGAAGCCAAAGTTAGGCCCATCAACAGGCAAAAGTTTCCACACTGTGAAACAGGAGCAGAATCCATTGGCATGTGTGTTCATGTGGCTGAGCCAGGCAGGGTCACAAGCAGAGACAGAGTCAGAGAGTCAAGAGAGCTATTACCTTCCATAGCATTCTTCCTTGTGACTTCTGTTCCCACAACATCTTGCTGTGATTTGTCTTAAGATACCATCATCTTTCAAAATGATTCTTCATTTTAATACAAGTAGTAAGTTGGGTTTTGTAGGGAGATTATGTTGTTCCATTATAAATAATTGTTCCCGCCTATGAGTTTAATAAAAAGTTCTGATTGGCCAAAGGCAGACAGAAAGTGTGGGTGGGACTACCAGACTAAGAAGACTCTAGAAACAGGTGGAACAGAGCAGAACGCCAGAGAGAAGCCAGAAGAAGCAGAGGACAACTATGCTGCTCTGAAAAAAGGTACCGAGCCACATGGCTGAACAGGATAAGAGTCATGGGTTAGTTTAAGGGTAAAGAGTTAGCAAGTGATATTCCTGGGCCTTAGGCCGGTCAGCCTAAAACTATTGTAAGCATCTGTGTGTCTCTGATGGTCTGTGGGTCTGTGGACCTAAACCTAGAGGCTAGGCCCGAAAGTCTGGGACAGAAACCTACTACAGGGTTTGTTCTCCACTATCCAAGAATCTGGACTCCTGATGAAAGAATAGTTTGCTGGAAAATAATGTCTAGAATGGTGCCACCCAGTGAGATCATAAATGTAAGCTATATATGCCATTTAAAATTTTTTGAGCCACATTTTAAAGTAGAAGAAATAAGTAAGAACAATTTGCATTGGTTTTATTTAAGCCAGTAAATTCAACATGACCACTTCAGTAAGTAACTTTAATTACTATTCTGCTTACTATGACAAAATATCTTATAAAAAATAACTTAAAAGCAGGAAGGGCTCAGTTGGCTTATCATTCAAAAAGGGATACAGTACCATTGACTTAACCCAAGATAATCCAAGAAAGAAACAGAGCAGTCCTCAATACCATCATTTGTACTGAGTCCATAAAACACCTTCAAAACTAACTTATAAAGAGAGGAAAATTACTTGGTTCACAGCTTCAGAGACTCATAACCAAGGAGCCTGCACAGCTTACTCTTGTGAGATCAGCAGGCGGGTGGCAATCCAAAAGGCCATATGTTAGAGAAACTGATCGTACCTCAAGCCAAAAACCAGAAGAGAGAAGAGCTGAAATTCCCTCATGTCCTTAAAGGATGTGACCCCATCGCCCTATGGACTGCTTGCTTCCCATTCCCCCAACCCACAGACACCTAACACACACACACACACACACACACACACACACACACACACACACACACACACACACACACACACACACACACACACACCACCACCACCACCACCACCACCACCACCACCATCACACCACACCTATGGTCCACCACCATTAGAACTAAACCTTTACATATAACTTTTGGAACAGCTCAGTTATATTCATTTATGTAGCACCATGTTTCTTCGAAAGGGAAAAAGGAGGCACTATATTTGGCCCTCAAAGGCAGAAAGCTCTCTAAATAATGTTCTCTGATGACTCAATGTGAACCCTCAGGAAGCTGCTGAGTGGCTGTTTGTTTTTACAAAGCTGAGCACACACCAGTAAAGCCTTGCTATTTAATAAGTAATGTAGACTTTTAGGTAGAGCCTGCATAATCGGGATGAGGTGCATAGAAAATCTTCCACAGCTTGGGAGAAATCATTGCTGCCTGAAGTTAATAGGAAGAATTGTGGTATAGTTTCAGCTTGATATGGAGTACGGCACGTATGAGAACAAGAATAAGTCTTAGCTCTAATTTACACTCTCACTGCCAGATTTAAGGCCTTTTCCAGTTGGGAGCAAATGTGTGGTGAACACATGATACCATCTGCAGCCTGACCATTTTTTCTGTGATGCTAAGTTTCAGGGGAGGGGGAGGACAAAAACACACATATACAACAAAGCATAGTTTTTGAGACCTGCCATCTCCATGGGCACTTGAAAAAACTCAGAACGACCCAGCCCGCTGACTTTCAGCCCAAACCTAGGCAGGTAGGCTGGAAGCTCACTGTCACGATGTCACCGTCACCTTGTTTATCTATCATGCTGACTCTACTATCCTCGTGGATTAAAATTCAGTCATATTCTTGCCCTCTATTCTATTCTTCAGTAACCAAAGCTCACTGCTCCCATGGTCTGCCTTTGGTATTGGTCCTCCAAGACTGGTCATATAAGAATCTGAGTCAGTTATATCCCATACAATTTAGCATTCTGCCCAAAGCACACTTGGGCTAATCGTCCTACCCAGTTCTTGGTCACAACTGTTACTGTCTTTGGGGTGGTCCTTTGTAATCCATTCACCCTTCCACTCTCTAGAAGCTCAGAAAGAGCACTTGGAAAGCTGTTGCTGTGGAGAACTTGTCTCTGAAAGCCTAGTGCTAGGGAGTTGTCTAGCATTTGGATAAACTGTCCATCTCCTCATGAGATGCATTTGAGGTAGACTTTAAGACAGTAGGACCAAAGACATTAAATATCACATTTGCTCATCAACTCCTTTTGTATTTCCAGGAAGCAAGTTGGGCCAAAGTCCCATGACTTGCCCCATCTTGAAGTTCAAGTAATGTGCCCCTTGCACGAATGGGTTGAATGTAAATGGTCTGCAGAGCTCTTGACGATATGCTTAAAAACCTGCCAAGCCAATAAGGCCCAGAACACCCATTTTATTGCGGGTGGGTTTTTGCTATTTTGTTCTGCCCTCTGTGTTCTGAAACATCTGCACCACATGATTTATGGACCGGATTCCGAGCACAGCTTGCCATTCCTGGTGTGGTAGCGATTTGGCTCTTTGCTGGCACCACTGCTGGAGAGGAGGCTGCTGCGCGTGTTCTGTTTCTTCTTTCATACTGACTGGAGGCATGCTGACCACCACTTATTAGCTCTTTGATCTTTTTTATTTCTGAACATATGGTCAGGACCTCACCAGTGCCCGGAATGGCAGGCTGAAATTCTAGAAGACTTGGGCCCATGTGATAAACGGCTTTGCTCTGGAGAAAAGTGAGTGGTGAGCTAAGCAAAGGCTGGGGCCCATTAAACACCCTCATCAGCTGGAGAGAATGTGCCTGCCTGAGCATCTGTTAATCCAGGGTCACTGCCTTCCAGGCTTAAAGGAGGGCCTGTCCCATGGGAGGCTTGCAACTTCCCGGATGCTGCAGTAACAGAACGAAAAAGCTGTATTGACTCGAGGCAGTCTATTTCAGAATTAAACTGTTTACATTGAACCTGCTCTTGGTTCTTAAGTTTTACTCTTACCCTCTGCCTGTTCTACAACAGAATCTTACTCTGTAAGAAAGTGAGTCATCTCTGCCCGTCCATTCAACAAGAAGCTTCTTCACCTGACATAACAGGCACTTTTGAAAAAGAAATTCACCAAGTACTTTATTGAGTAAGAGTGGTGTATGAGCTGGGTTTCCAATGTGATGTTCTTCAAGACTGTAGTGGTACTGGATGTGGTGGCACAAACATTAAATCCCAATATTCTAAAGGCAGAAGTAGTCAGATCTTTGTGGTAACAGGATCTTTGTGAGTTCAAGGTCAGCATGATCTACATACAAAGAGAGTTCCAGCACAGGACGGTCAGAGCTGCTGTTACACACAGAAACCCTGTCTCAAAAAATCAAAAAAGAAAGAAAGAAAAGACTCTGGCACTCCATCCTACAAGCCGAGAATGAGGTTCCTGGTATTAGTGTTAAACAGTACTGACCCTTGGGAAGCAACAGACATGTCTATGGTGGCTGATCAAAGTTAATCAGTTAGGCTTGGGGACCCTGGAGACTGCCCTGCCCTGCTGACTTTAGATAAGCCATTCTCCTCCTCTAAACCCTGTTTCTTCATTTGAAAAATAGAAATAACGGGCCTATTTCATAGAATTTCATGATTATAAGACTATGTAGAAACACATAGCTATTTGCTTAATGAAATTTAAATATTGAATATCATTGACTCCAAGAGGAGAAAAAGAAGCAGGAAGGGCCTTCTGTGAACTTATACTCCCTGCATGCTTTAGATTAAAGCTCTCCATTGCCCTTCCTTGGATCCACAAACAGATCTTTAGTCTCATGAGGTGGGGGGAGATAATGTATGTACAGTAAAGAGAACTTTAACCCTGTCACTTAATCAGATCCATCTTTTCTCTCATGGTACAGATAGTTTAGCAGGCTATGCCCAGCCCTGTTCAAGCTACACTTGGCACCTGAGGTCCCTCCTGCACCCGGTGCATCTCTTAACCCTACCACAGGAGACCTTTCCATGTGTCTCGACCTTCCACGTCTCCTAGCTAGAAATACAAAGCTTTCTGTTTTCATATTCTGCTCCCAGACACCATGGTCCAGATCACCATGCTCCACCCCAAATGTCACTTAGACTTTCTTCAACAGTTTAAACCTCTACCCTCATCTTTCAGAAAGACACAGGAATATGCATAGGGGTCACAACCCTCTGATTCTTCAATTCAACTGTGATAGACATATCTGAATCCAGAAATGGGACTATTGCCACAATGGAACCTAAAGTCAAATTTGTAAACACATTAGACACACAAAAAAAAACACATTGTGATGATGGTTATTGTGACTCTATTGCCTGGGATCCATTTTTAAGCTTAAACCTTTTGTGGCCATACCACATAGCCCATATGGGTTGTATATTTTAGCTACACTGTTCATATAGAGAAAATAATTTTCTCTACTTCATAGAATGGCATACAGATTTTGGCATTCACAGATTTAAATCCTTGAGTTAAAGACTGTGTGATCCTGGCAGCTTCCACATGCATATCAACTCTGGCTATGCTTCTGTCCCATCTCCGACTTTCCAGTGTTCAGGTCACAATGGGAGGGATCTAAAATACCTAGGGTGCTTTCACTTAGGCAGGTGAGGGTCTGTCTCCTTCTTGTAGAAATATCACATTGGTCCTAGAAAAATCCTAGGACCATGCTCTTTCTCAGACTGCCAAAACAGAAATGCAGAGACAGCTTACTTACAGGAACTTGGAGTGTTTGCTATACTGTTTGGGGAGATTAATACCACAGCCTTGTTGAATGTAGTAAGTCATGTGCGAGCTGTTACTGCACTTCCGATCATGAGGGATGGTTACCACTGGCTGTGCCCACCTGAGACAACCGCCCTGGGTGTCCCCAGCCCAGTGTTAAATGTAGTCACCCCACTGACAGTGACAAGAGGCTCTCTATGATCTCTCTCTCTCTCTCTCTCTCTCTCTCTCTCTCTCTCTCTCTCTCTCTCTCTCTCTCTCTCTCTCTCTCTCTCTCTCTCTCCTTTTTCTTCTTCCTTCTCTCCCCTGCTCTTTTCTCTCCTTATCTCCCTTACATTTCACCCCAGATTCCCCTGAGTTCATCCCCTAGGACTGCAGTGTGCTCTCTCTAGCCTAGGTATCTGCCTTGATTATTCACACCAACAATAGACATTCAGAGTGTCTGTTTCTGAGGGGGCTTAAAAGAAAAAGACTTCCAAGGTCAGTTTGAAGGACTCTTCCCTGGTGTTCACCATCATTTGCTACTGCTAAGTTTTGCCTGATTGTGGAGCAGCTCTGCTCTATGTCTGGGAGTTGTGTTCCTTGAAAAGATTCTTAAGGTGGGGGGGGGGGCATCTAGAGTCCATGTTTGAATATGTTTATGATTTATGGCAAGCTTCAATTTTCTTCTTTCACGGCATTGATGTCAGAAAGAAGTAAACAAAGTTTTGGGATCAGACTAGAAGGACTTCTCATGTGCCTTTGGAGGGGGATATCTTTGATTTCATGGCTACTCCACAGAAAATTATGGGCTATGGAAGCATACAATTACCATGAATGAAGGGATAAATGTGAACCGCTGCTCAGTTCTTTGCATATACCTTTCTTGGACACCATTCCTAGACATTGTGTGGAATGGAAGCTGTTTCATACTAGGACCCTTGAAAACCTTTGTCCTTGTCCTGTCAAAAGCTAAGCACTCTCTCTCCCTCCTCCTCTCTCCTTTTCTGTCCCTTCTCCCTCTTTCCTCCCTCTCTTCATGTGTGTGTGTGTGTGTGTGTGTGTGTGTGTGTGTGTGTGTGTGTGTGTGTGTTTTGCTGGGGCCAGAACTCAGGGCCTTGCATATCCTAGATGAGCCCTCTACTGTGGTGAGATAGGTGGGCAGAGATGGAAGGACTTCAGCTTCACATGGTGGCACTTCCCTTTTCTGCTGTAGATAGAGAGACTTGGAGTCAGAGGATTCCTGGAGACAGGCCTGAGGAGTTGGCTGGGTGAGAAGTGGATGTGCTTTGCTTATTACTCTGATATTTCACCTTTTCTCTATTAGCTGGCTCTGGGTTTTTCTTATAATACCAAATAGAATCCAAACAACACTCTACCACTGAATTATATATCAATCATATTTTCTTGTTGTTGAAGAGACAATCTCACTATGTGGACCAGGCTAGCCGAAAATTTGGTGTGTAGCCAAGGCTAACCTTGGACTCATTATCTGCTTGCTTCAGCCTTTCAAATGTTCAATCACAAGTGTGCACCACCATGCCCAGCCTCTGATTTTTATTCAACTGATACATAATGGTATGTATTATGTATGTATTACTGGGCACCTTGTGATGATCTATTACAAATACACCATATAAACATCAAACTAGGACCCTTGGCTTATCTACTACTGGTATATGTACTAATTTACTTTATTCTTTATAGTACTGGGCTTCCATCAGATATGAGAGAAGTAAACACAGAGTTCCTTCTCAAAAACCAGTCTTAAGCCAAGCATGATGATACACACCTAGATTCCCAGTGCTCAGGGGATGAAACAGGAAGATCACAAGTTCAAAACCAACCTAGACTACTTAGCAAAATCTTGTCTCAGAAACATCAGTCTCTGTCCAAATACTTTATGATTACAGATTCTCTGAGCCAAGCTTTTTAGGAAACAGGAAGTGAATGCTTTTTCAAAGCCCCAGCCACCACCACCACCCCCCCCCCCAAGCAAAAGCTCAAAGAAGGCCAGCATTGCTCATTCTGGATTCTTTCTAACTATTTCAGTACAAGTCAGGATGTGATGGGTAAGGGCTATAGTACTAGTACTGGGGATAGAGGCAGGAGGCTCCGATATTCCGGGTCATCCATGTCTACATACTGAGTTCTAGGCCAGCCTGGGCCACATGAGACACTGCCCCCCCCCAAAGTATATTATTTCAGTTAGAAGATTGAGAATTTTATAAGGAGGCAGGCTAACAAGGACTTCTTCTAAGCCTAGGGATGTTACCTACAAGGTTGTTAGCATTTTCCTTGATTTTTAAATTCTGAATGTATAGTTTCTATTTTCTCACAAAACACATTTAGAAAGAAACTAATAAGTTTCGATACAGAAATCAAATAAAAGCTTCATTTCTTGACTATATTATTTTTTATTTACATTTTTAAAACTTCCATTTTTTTTGTTCAAGGTGTTTTACCTGCATGTGTGCCTGTGTATCACCTGCACACAGGGATTGTGGAGGCCATATAAAAGCTCTGGATTTCCTGGGACTGGAGTTACAATTGTGAACAGCCATGTGGGTGCTAGGCATCAAAATTAGGTCCTTTGCAAGAATAGTCAGGTCTCAACCTCTGAACCATCTCTCCAGCCCTTAATTTAAAATTTATTTTTATATGATTACCTGCCAAAGTTAAGAAGTGAGCTCATACAGAATGTATTTTTCTGGATTTCTCTGTGCTAAGCTTTAGTAATGAGCATATTAAGTGTTAATATTAATTTTTACAAAATTAAAATCCAGTTGCATAGAGGAATTCAAAACCCAATTTTTATTTTAAGAATATTTGCCTAATGTATTGAGTAAAATCTTTGCTAGAGACATTTACAAGTGGAAAGGAACACTTCAACTATTTAGAAAGGCAAGGCTCTCCACATAAAAAGGTTTCTTAAAATTGACACAAAGTCCCACTCCGAGAAGCTCTTTGGAGAAACAGAGGTCATGTTATAAAATAAAACAATAATCATTTTTGAAAGAAGCTTTTTGAAATTGATAACTGTTGGGAAAGGAAAATCAGTTATCTGCAGTAGAGTAATGCTGGGTACATCAGCCACAGCCCCGGGCAGGCCCCACAGCCCCGGGCAAGCCCCACAGCCCCGGGCAGCTGCCAACAGAAAACAAACTCCAACCTGAAGACAAGTCTCTGCAGCTCTAAAGGGAGTCAACATGATCGGATGCTGGATGTGGGCCTCTTCTGAGGCAAATATCAGATACCATTGACCTACAGCAGTCATGGGCTATGTATATCAAAGTGAACACCAAATAATTTTTATGCCCACATACTGGGTTTTAACGATGAATAGTTTCCCAATCATACCTATCTGTCAACTGTTTTGATGCGATAATAAATAGAATGCAATTTAAGAACATAAAACCAAATCATGCACGCCAAGAAATTTGCCTTTGGAGAATGATTCTAGTGCTTTGCTGTTCACATTTTCAAAATATTCCTTTAGTGAGATGAGTGGATTTGAAATCTCTCTCATGTGTTACATTTTCAAACGATCGAAAGAATGGGCTCCAACACTAATGTCTGGTTTTGTAGCTTCTGCTGATTTTAGGGAAGTAGGGTGAAGCAGGGATTACGGAGACCATCCAAAGAGCCAAGGGCACTCCCCAAGGGCAGTACTATTGTGAGGAGAGAGCACCCTGCTCCAGTGTGCTTCCATTAAAGTCCCAACTGTCACTTTATCATCGTTACCTCCTCCTTTGTCACACTTAGGCCTTAACACACCGTGGCTCCATATTGTGCTCACCATATTTGTGGTCACAGAAGGAATCCTTATTATAAAAGTATCTGTGCTTCCTCTTGCATTCACATCCTTCCAGTTGGGGCCAGTCCCTCAAGTCTCCACAGTTACCTTTACAGAGTGATTCACGGTAATTGCAGTAAGAACTAATGTTTCTTTGTGCTCCCCATAAATGTAGAAATGATTTTATTTAATCCTTGCAAGCACACAAAGGCTTACCTTTCCTTCGAGACCTCTTCTCCCTGAAAGCGTCTCACTCCTAGGTGTGACCCCTTCATACTACTAGAAAGTGAGTACCACCCAGGTAGGCATGCCATTCTGTCAAGTGGAAAGCCGTGCCATGAGAGCTACCATATTAACTACATCCCTTCTCAAGTGTTCTCCATGCGCTGTGAATAGGGAACCTCAGAAGGATGATTTTTGGGTCAGATAAATTAGAAAAACCAACATACTCTTTTTCTCCTAAGGCACAAGGCTCATTAAAGCTTTAAAGATTCTGCAAAGCCCTTCATTTAAAAAAATAAAATAGAATAAAAATAAAGGAAAGAAAGAAAAGCTCCTTAATTTTATGTAATATAATGTTTCCGAAATTTGTTTGAAGAAGGAACCCACAAAGTACAGTTAGTAAAATAATGATCTAAAACAATTAAATTAAGAGTGTTTGTAGAAGTCTCAGTGAAATTTCTGTCCCTAATCTTTTGTAACTAAATTTCCATGGCATTGTCCTAGCTTGTCTGTGGTCATGGAAACAATATAGCCGGAGCAGTCAGACAAGCTGAGGATATACAGCCCTGACGTGCACTCCAAGTTCCGGTTCACCTTGCCCGGTCCCATCCTGTTTGTACCTTTCCACAGCAAGGGAGTTACTGGACACCGTGGTGGCTGGGTATTATGAAAATGGGTTCCACGGCACACATAAATCAAAATAGACAAATCTGTGATTTCAGTTGTTTAATTTTTTGTATTTATAAAGATAGAATTTTAAAAAATGTACCTAATAGGTTATCTATATGTTCAGAAAGCAAACTCTGTGGTATCAATACTGTTTCTCTCTCAAAGGGGAGAAGAAGATTTTTCAAAATAGGCTTCCAGGTGAATTGGCAAACAGGAAGCTATGAGAGAACAGCTGGCTGACTGTAGTTTGGGAAATAAAGGGACCATGAGTGTTTTCGTTTTTCACTCCATCAGCAACTTCTCCGATCCCCAAACCTCCTGCACCAACAAACTTCTACCATCGAGCCACAAACTTCCTCGGCCCCTAGACAGGACTTGCTGCTGTGTCAACAGCCAGAACTGCCATAGCAGGGGGTTTGCCCTGGGCAAACTGGCTGAAAGACTCTTCTCCAAAAATCTACAAAAGAGGTTCAGAAGAGGATTTTAAGGTAGGGGTTACCCAGGACTGCTGCCAGGGCCACCATCAGTTTGAAAACAGGAAAGTTGAGCTACAGAGACCACGTGAAAGCATGTTGGACACATCACAGCTGTCTGCTGCTCCTGACATCACCCTGGGGCCTCAGCAATCTCAACTGGACAGTTTGTTTGAACCATCACATACCAGAGTCAAGAAAACCCTTCATCCAAGAGATGTTGGGAGCCCCAGGGGAAGAAGGGTACCAGGACCACAGAGAAAAAAGAGCGGATCCATGAAGAGACAAAGCTGGCCTTCAGGCCAGCGATCTTACTTTCTTCATCTACTCCATTCTCCTTTCTCCCTACGACTATTTTCACCTGCCCCAGAGTCCTATCTTCTGTCTCTACCCAGCTGCCTCTCCACAGCGAAGTCTTGTCTATATGGTACCAAGGGGCACGGAGGGAGGCTAGCACTATCCCTGCTCTTAGCTCCTTTCTAAGGATTCTCTCTCTGTCATTTTTCTTCTCCTTCCTTCCTCTTTCTCAAATACTTTCCTCTTCCTGTCACATTTCCCAAAGGCTAGACGCTCACCTGGTTTCCAACATCTGGTGCTAACCGAAGCTCCCACACATCTACATACTTTTCCTTCTGCCTCAGTTATTATTCCCAGCCCTATGAATGTCTCTCCTCTACTTCCCACCTAACAACCCAACACTGATCACTAGACCTGCTGTGACTGCCCCCTTCTCCTCATATTCATGTATTAGCACAGGCTGTACCAGAGGGGCCTTTGCTTCCTACACTAACCTGCTCTTAGCAAGTGTCTGTTTTCCAGTCACAGCTATTCTCTTTAGTCAGAGAGGGCTAACTACTGGGTAGTGACTGTTGCTGAGAAAGAAGCGCTCACCCCACAGGGACAGACTGGAGGCAGAGCCCTCAGACTGGAACACCAGTCTACCAGATGAAAATGTGACCACCGCTGAATGACTATAACCCAGTCTCTCCTGAACGCTGTAAACACATCCACTGAAAGAAGACAGACAATCTGAATTAAAAGAACAGCAGCAATAAACCTTAAGCAATGATAGAACCCAGACCATAGAGCAAAGCCATGAAAACCAAGAAAATTCATCTCCAAAAATTAACCACACCGTATTAATGACCATTAATTAAAATAACTTACACCAAATTCTAAATACAGAATTCAAAAGCATGATTATAAATGTTACAAAAAAACAACTCAAAGAAGATTCCAATATTTTCCAAGAGAACACAGACAGCTGAGTGAAATAAGGGAGACAGTCCATGATATAAAAATATGATTTAATAAAGAGATACAAATACTGAAGAAAACCCAAACAAAATGATGATGAAAAACATAATGGAGCAAATAACAAGTTCAGTGGAAAACCTTCCCAACAGCCCAGATCATGTGGATGATAGAATATCAGGCTGTGGACACAAAGTAGAGGAATTGATCATGAGTAATGTCAACCATAAACCCTTTTCAATGTATGAATATAACATGAAAAAACTCTGGGACTCCACAAAAAAAGGTAAATCCTGTGTATCACAGACATAAATACAGATATACAAGAAAAAGAAGCTGGAGAAGTTACTAAGTGGTTAAGAACACTTGTTCTTTCCAAAGATTGAAACATTCACATGGTGGTTCACAACCACCCACAACTCTAACTTCAGGAGATCCCATGCCCTTTTCTGACTTCCTGAACACCAAGTCACCACACATATGGTGCAATACATATATGCAGGGAAAATACTCACATATAAGATGAATTTTAATAGAAGATATCAATAAAAAAGAATTCAAACAAAAAGTCATAGAAATACTTTAGTAAAATAATAAAAGACCCAGAGCTCAGGGACCATCATGAAAGAAGGGGTAGAAACACTGTAAGAGCCAGAGGCAAGGGAAGACCCATAGAAAAGGTGCCTTCTGGGTGTGACAGGACCTTTGAACTCATGAACTCATAGTAGCTGTGGGTGCCTGAATAAGACCTATACTAGATCAAGGAGTGGGAAGAAAACTGAAGGGCTATGGATAGTGTGACTGATAAGAAAGAGAAAGTTAATTTTCTTCAAAAGTATGGCTCTTGGTAAGTCAACCATACTACAACCAATGGCCCCATTCCCAGAAGGACAGATATAGGCAGTGCAAATTGAAGTTGATATTTTTTAAAGAAAATGAAGTTTGGAGAATAGGGAGATTGGGATTGAGCTGAAATGCTTCAAGGGAGTGAGTTGGGGTGAATATGATCAAAATATGTCATATGAAATTATCAAAAATTTAACAAAATGATTTTAAATCATAGAAGAAAACTTTCAAAATCTAAGGAAAGAGAAGAGCATCCAGCTATCAGCTATAAGAGGTACATGAAACACCAAACTTCCAGGACCAAAAAAGAAATTATTTGTGTCATATTATCGCTAAAATATTAAATATGTAAAACAAAGAAGATATATTGAAAGATGAAAAAAGTAGGGCCAAGTCATGTACAAAGAAAGGTAGGCTCATCAAGACAAATGCTGACTTTTCAACTCAAGCCGTGAAAGCAAGAAGGGCTTAGACTAATGTGTTCTAAAGTCTAAAAGATCACACTGCCAATCCAATCTAATATACCCAGCAAAACTATCTGTCATAATTATATTTACAAAAATAACTTTTCATGATAAAGGTGAGTTAAAGGAACTCATGACCATCAAGTCAGTCCTACAGAAGATGTTGGAAGAAATGTTTTAGTCTGAGGAGAAAGAAACAAAATGATTCATAATACAAGATAAATTTAAAAAGACATTGTAAGTTCCCCCAACACTACAAAATCAATAAACTAACAAATAACAATGCATGCCTTTCAATCATGACTCAATATCAATGGTAGCTTTTACTCATAAAATGACACAGACTAGCAGATTGGAGTAGAAAACAAAATGCATATTTTTGATGCTTCCAGAAAACATACCTTACCACTAAAGATAAACATAAAGATTAACAAATACAGAGACTTTAAAAAAAATATTCTGTATTCTAGCTGACCACCATGAGATACCAAACAACAAATCCACGGTGAAAGAAACTGAAGAAAATATATAAATTCATAGAGAGTAAACAGCAATCTATTCAATGAGAAATCAAGAATAAAAATTTTAATTCCCATAATTAAATGGAAATAAAAACACAATATACCCCAAAGTATTTGATTCAATAAGTGTAGTCATAAGAGAAAATTTTATGGTTCTAACTGCACATATTAAAAAAGAGAGAAAAAGAGAGATCTCAAATAACCAACTAAAGATTGAACTTAAGGTCCTGGAAAAACAGAAACAATCCAATCTCAAAATAAGTAGATGGAGAGACATGATCAGAGCAGAAATTAGTGAAATGGAGGGACTGGCATACCAACCCAGCCATAAAACCTTCAATCTACAACCTTCTCTGCCTGAGAAATACACTCAGGACAACCAATAACTGGTATAATTTGAGACCTATATTATTATAGGGAGCCCATGCTTGACACTGCCTAGATGGCCAGGAACCAGAAAATGGATGGCCCACAGACCTGGGGTAGAACCAAACAGGAAAGTCAATAAAAGGATTCCTAATGATACTTTTATTATACTCATAGATTAGTGCCTAGGCCAAATATTATCATAGAGGCTTCCTCTGGCAGGTGATGGGAGCAGATACAGAGACCCACAGCCGAACATTAGGCAGATAGAACTTGGGGAACCCTGCAAAAGAAGAGTAAGAAGGATTGTAGGAGCCAGAGGGGTTGAGGATGCCAGGAGAACATAGCTCACAGAATCAACTAAGCAGGCTCGCAGAGGCTCACAGAGACTGGAGCAGCAATCACAAAGACTACATGGGTCTGCTATAGGTCCCCAATAAATGTTGTGATTGTTTAGCTTGGAGTTCATGAGTTTCCCCTAACAGTGGGAATAGGAGAATCTCTGACTCTTTTGCCTGCTCTTAGGACCCTCTTCCTCCTACTGGGTTGCCTTGCCTAGCCTTGATATGAGCGTTTATGCCTAGTCTTATGCATCTTGTAGTGCCAAAGGAGAAATAAGATTCCAATTAATAAAATTGGGAAATAAAATGGAGATATTATTGCAGACACTGAGGCAAATTTAATCGAAAGGAAATAGTCTAAATTTTTATTTTTTACTAAGTCAGAAAATCTAAAAAAAGTGATTCAATTTCTAGAAGCATATAACCTACCAAAGTAAAAGCAAAATAAACTAAATAGTTTATGTATCTCTACTATAAAAGTCAATGAGATGCAAGTGCTAATTTAAGTACCTCCCAACTAGAAAAATGCCCAGGGATACTGGATAGACAGGGCAGTGGTGTCTCATGCCTTTTATTCCAGCACTTGGGATGTAGATATAGACAGATTTCTGAATTTTAGGTTATCCTGGTCTACATATGAGTTCCAGGACAGCCAGGACTACACAGAGAAACTCTGTCTTGAAAAACAAATAAATAAATAAACAAATAATTTTTAAAAGCCCAGGGTTTCAGGAAAGAATTCTACCAGACATTTAAAGAAGAACTACCAAGTACCCTTAAATCATTCTGCAAAATAGAAACAAAAGAACACTTTCAAGCTCATTTTATAAAACAAATATTACCAAGATATCAAAATCAATTAAGTTCAACCACAAAAAGTAAAATTCCAAGAAATCTTCCTGATGAACATAGGTGGAAAAAAATGTTCCCAAAAGATCATTCTTCATGAACAAGTTGGTTTCTTTCCAAAGGTTCAAAGATGATTCAACATACATAAATTAGTAAACGTGATTCATCATATAAATGGACTCAAGAACAGAAATTACATGATATTTTTAGTTTATGAATAAAGGATTTTGACAAGATATAATATTTCTTCATGGTAAAAAAGAAAAAAACCTGGTGAGACTGGGAATGGAGGGGACATATCTGAACATAATAAAGGCTTTGACAGGCCAATAACCACCATCTTGTCAAATGAGGAAAATGTTTAGCGGTCCTACTATGATTGCGGACCACACAAGGTTGTCAAATTCACCACTCCTACTCTGTATAGTAGTGAAGTCCTAGTTAGAGCCATAAGAGAAGATAAAACATATTCAAATCAAATAGGAAAAAAAGAAATCAAAGTATCCCTATTTGCAGATAAGACAATCCTCTACATGAGAAATCCTAAAGACTTCAAGGAAACTCCTAGACCTGATAAATACTTTAGCAAAATGGAAAGTTACAAAATTAATATGCCAAAATCATTAGCCTACCTATAAACCTAAAACAGAGTGAGAAGGAAGCAAAGAAACAATCCCATTCACATTAGCCTCCAAATAAATACAATACCTTGATATAAACCCAAGACATGAAAGATCCATACAGTGAAAACTATAAAACGCTGAAGAAAGTAGTTAAATAATACACCAGAACATGAAGAGACCTCCCATGCATGTGAATTAGTAGGTTAATATTGTAAAAAGGCAATCTACAGGTTCAATGAAATCCTCGTGAAATTCCAATGCAATTCTTTACATAAACTGAGAAAAATGAAAATCCATATGGAAACATATAAGATCCCATATATCCTACATATAGAAGAATGAAACTTACCTCTTCACTCTCACTCTTCACAAACCAACTGAAAGTGGACCAAAGATCTCTGTGATAGACCTGAGCCCCTGAAACTGAAGGAGGAAGAGAAGGAGTCCACTGAGGATAGAGGCTGAGTAAGGACTTTCTGAATAGGACTCCAGTTGCCCAGAAAATATAAAAGTTGGATTTCGTAAAATTACTACAGAAGAAACTTAAAGTAATGACGAGGCAGTTTACAGAATGGGGAAAATCTTTGCCAGCTATACATCTGACAGAAGATTCATGCCTAGAATATACAAAGAACTCAAAAACTAAACAAACACAAAGAAAATTAACACTTCAATTAAAAAGTGAGCTAAGCAACTGAACTGAGACTGAAGAATAAATATAAATGGCTAAGAAATATCTTTATAGAGGAGTTCACCATCCTTAGGCATAAAGAAAGTGAAAATTAAAACTGCCTTGAGATTTTATTTTACCTTATTCGGAATGACTAAAATTAAGGAAACGAAAGACATCAAATGTTGGCAAGGATGTAGGGAATGGGACACCCTCATGCACTGTTGGTAGGAGTGCAATCTGGTGCAACCACTATGGAAATCAGTGTGGAAGATCCTCAAAACACTAAGGCTAAAGCTACCATACGACTCAGTGTACGCTGCTGGACATATTCCCAATGACTCTACTTTCTACTGCAAAGACACATCATGTCCATAGCTGTTCTCTTCACAATAGTGGACATCTAGACTATTTACATGTCCTAGCTATTGTGAAGAGAGTGAACAGATAGTAAAAATATTGTTCCTATGTACAGTGAAATTTCATCCAGCTGCAAAGAAAAATAAAATATGAAAGTAGATAGAACTGGAAAATGTTATACTGACTGAATAAACACAGACCCAGAAAGACAAATGTCTCTTGCTCTCAATCACACAAGGATCCTAGCATCAAATCTTTAAATTTGTGGGTTTAGCATGAAGACTTGTAAACTGTAAGAATAGAAAGGAACCATTCGTGGAGGAGGTGGGGGATGAACATGTTAAGGGAAGGAAGATAGTGGAACATAAGTAACGTAGAGAAAAAAATGGCCATGATTGTGAGAAAGGTGTAGGTAGAGGGGAGGAGTAACTAATACTATGAATATGATGAATGACAGGTGCGAAGGAGACAAGAAAAATTAAAATGTCCTATAGCCAGAGGTTTCAGATCTGTTTGGCCTAAGGTCCAGACGTGCCGTCCCACAGCTACTTAGCCCCAAATAATTACACAAAAGCTTATATTAATTACTATCTATTTGGCATATGGCTCAGGCTAATTACTTGCTAGCTCTTTCAACTTAACTCAACCCATTTTTATTAATCTGTGAATTGCCACATGGCTCATGGCTTACCTGTGTTTCTTTATATCATGCTTCCTTGGGGGGAGCAGCTCAAAGCATCTCCGTGTGACTCTGCTCTCCTTCCCCTTTATCTGTACTTGGATTCCCACCTGCCTATAAACTGGTTTGCCATAGACCAAAACAACCTCTTTATTAACCAGTGGTATTCACATCATACCAAAAAAGACATCCTACTGAAGGCGTAAAATTTTTTTATTATATTAATTTAAGATTAATATTTATTGGAATATAAATTAATATTTATGATATAGGTAATAATTTATATAGGCATTTGAGAGATTGGATTATTTATGTGATGGACGATGGATGTCAAATTAGTTTTTTTAGTAGGCAGGAATCAAAACTGGCTTTTTAAGATTTTAGTAGTTTTTTTTTTTAATGGGGCTGGTTTTTTTTTTTAGGAGTTTGGGACTTTGGATAAGTGTTTTTTGACTTTATTAGTTGATATTTGAATTGTATTACATTTTTGTTTAATTAAAAATGTTTTAAATTATGACTATATATAATAGGAATTATTATGAAGTAGTATTTAGGAGAAGATAAGGCATAGATTATAACTAAAATTTAATATATATAAAGTATATTATATATTTTTAGAATATTGGCAGATGGTAGGGTGTATAAATTATTTTAAAATTGTTTATTTGGGATAGTGAAAATTTAATGTTTGAATGTTTTTGTTAGGGGATAATAGGGTAGTAATTTTAAATATTTATTTTTAAATTTTTTTAAGATTTGAGAAAGAAAATTTATTATTTGAAAGTTAGAAGTATGTGGCAGTAGTAGTTTATAAAATTTGGGAGAGGACAGTGACATAGTTATTTGGACAATTATTTATGGTTTTTGTGTCATTAGAGTATTATTTTGACAATAGACCTATGGTATTTGACAGATTTTTTTTTATAAGTAGGATATTTTTAGAAGGATTGTTTTATTTTGTTTAGGCAGGTTTTGTTAGTTTTTATTTATTATTTTATTTATTTAGTTTGGATATTATGTGTGTATTGTCAGTAATTGAGGTAAGGGCAGTTTTTTTTTATTTAACTGGCTGTTTTTTGTTAAAAGGACAAACTTTAAAGGAGTGTTTTTGATGTTTAACATTATCTTGGAAAAGGAATAGTGACATTAAGAGTCGTTGTGTTTTCTATAGCTGAATTTTGAATAATAAACATTAAATGTCATATTTTGGGGGTTTATGAAATGGTTGAAGACTTTTGCTTATTTATGGTATTTTAACTTGTATTTGAGATAACTGTGACTTGGCAACTTAAGTAATATTGGTTGCAGTTTTTATTATTTTAAGGATTGAAACTTATATTGTAAAATTAGGTTATTTATAAAGGGGTGTATAAATTTTGAGTAATGACTTTTGGTATGATTATTAAATATTATTTAGAGGTGTATATATATTATGAAAATGGCAATAGTATTTTAGACATGTATATATATATTATTTAAATAAAGGTATATAAAATATTTTGTGTAGATATTATAATTAGTGTAATTATATATTATGTTTAGTATAGTTAAATGGAGGTAGTAATTGTATAGTGGACATGACAATATTTTAAACAGAGGTAGAAGTGTATGTAAAATATAATAGTTACAGTTTTAATTTTGTATTAATGTATTAGTTGTTTTAGACATATAAAATATTTTAGATTTAAATTTGTATTAATATACAAATTGTTTTAATTAAACATATAAAATGATTTGATATTTATATTAATATATAAATATTTATGTTAGTGTAAATTGTTTTTGGCTTAGTTTATGTATTGGGTTAAAATTGTTTATTGGTAGTTAGAATAATTTATTTTTATTTATTTATTTTTTAAAAAGAGATTTTTGAGGTTATATTACTGTTTTGTTTTTAACTTTATTTTAACTTATAATTATTTGATTAGAATAATAATTATAATTTTTAGAGGATAAAATTTATTTGGAAAGGGGGCATAGTTTTTTATAAGGTGGTTTTTTGTTGACTGAAGGGCGATGGCATTTTGCGGGGATTTTGTAAAAGTTAAAATAATGGTTAGATTTTAATGGACTATATATTTTTATAATTATCTTTAGAGTATTGTGTAAATTTATTTGGAATTTTTATTAGAAATGTGATGTGAAGGATAATTATAGAGTTATTTTGCAATTGTTTTTGAATAATTTATTTTTTAAAAGTAATTATTGAATTATTGATTGGCGTATATTAGGTTTCTGATTTTTTTATTTTTGTTTTTGTTTTTACTTTTTTGTTTTGTTTTATTAGTAGGAGTCGTTGTGGTGAGGCTTTATTTTAGTTTTAGATTTTTTGTAGACAGTTGATAGGAGGAAATGTTATTTATAATGGAAAATTTAAGTATTATTAATATTTAAAGAAGATATTTATATTTTTTATGACTTTAGGAGAAGATTGTATGTAGACAGGATGGTTGGGAGGTGTAGATATAGAGAGAAACAAGGTTTAAGACGAAGTTATGATAATATTGGTCTTTAAATATTTTGTCTTTTGTTTTATATTAGGTGGCTTTGGGCTGTAGCCTTTGTGGGACTCTGGAGTTTTCGAGAGAGCGAGCAGTGACCTTCAACAGGAAGGGAGGGGAAGCCAAGAAGTTAGGAATAGTTGTCAAAGTATGTAGTCTGGGATCTTTAGCTTAGTTGGCACGAATCTGTGGTCTATTTTTTAAAATTGAATACTGTGTCTGTTTTTTGGTTTTTGACAGTGTTTAAAACACAAATGGACCCTTAGTCTTTTATGCCAGTGGGCACAGCCCTGCCCCACGTTGGGCACCAGATGAAGGCGCAATTTCTTTTTAATTATATTAATCTAAGATTAATATTTATTGGAATATAAACTAACACAATATAGATAACAGTTTATATAGGCATTTGAGAGATTGGATTATTTGTGCGATGGACGAAGGATGATGAACCAATCTCTCCAGCAGGCAGGAACGAAAACAGGCTCCCCAAGATCTCAGCAGCCCCTCTTGAATGGGGCTGGCCACTTCCCCTTCAGGAGCCTGGGACCCTGGATAAGTGTCTTTCGACCTTATCAGCTGACACCTGAATCCTACCGCATCCCACATCAATGTCCCAGAAGCTATCTTTTTCCCTTGTATTGGAAATATGATTACAAAATGCCTTTACAAAATACTTTTAAAAGCAACACCTAGAATTTTGAAATATTCATTTAAAACTCAATCACTTCTCTATCTTCTGAATTGCCTGATAGATGGCCATATCCTTAAAGGACAAAGCTTGAGTGTGTTTCAATGATTGTTCATGGTCTGTGAATTAGCTCAGAAGCATGTGCTCATCAGTTATTTTTAATTGAAGGAAGGGTAAATTAAGGATTCAAGCATCTACAGAAAGAGTTTTCTTTTTTCTAAGAAAATCTTAAATATCTGTCATGACAGGAAAATTTAAGAAAGTTACAAGGCAGGAAAGATGGGAAAATGCCAACACACTGAACACATCACAACTGTCATTTTGTATGGGGGGGGGTGTATGTGTACACATATGTACAAGTGTATACATGAGTGTTTGGGGCAGGAAGTCAGCCTCGGGTGTTGTTCTCTTGTTTGTTGAAACATGGATTCTCACTAGAACCAATTGCTCCTAGACTAGGCTGGGCTTGCTTGCCTGGGAGCTCCAGGTACCCACCTGCCCAACATTCAGCTCCAGGATTACAAGTACACACTGCCATATCTGACATTTTATAGGGGTGCCAGGGATCAACCCAAGGTCCTCCTGGGTTGTGTTCCTGACAAACAATTTACCAACTGAAAGCTCCTTGACCATCTTTTTGATGTTTACTAAACAAGTGGACTTTATTAAAAGCTCTTAAAATTTATATTAAAAACAGATATTGACTGACAGAAACACAATGACCAACCATGACAGAAGAAATACACCTGAGGCTAATTTTGTCTTATCTTAAACACTAAAATCCACCACCACTACTGCCACTACCATTCCTGTCCACAACAAAAGAGAAAAACCAAACAAACTCCACAAAATTGGAACCTTCAGCTGAAGCTAAGATCTCGCAACTTGCTGGTTTTCAGCTAGTACCACTGCACTCAAAGGAAATTTCAAGTGAATGGGTGCTCTAATGTGGCAATTAGGCAAAAGCAGAGGAAAAAGGGAATAGATGGGAATATAATAGACTAAGTCTTCAAAACAGATGTAGCTGTAAAAATCAACCATTGTTTCAGTGGCTAAGAGCCAGCAGCATTAGTAGGGTCACTACATGAGCACCAACCCCCAAAGCATGAGAACACTGACTGCCCAGTACTGAATCACTTAAAGCTTCCACAGCCAGATCCAGACATCCACAAATATAGTATGCTTACTTTGTCGTATATGTGAAAACTGAAATTAGAAGGGGAAATGTGTAGCCAAACAACCTTAAATTCAAAACCTCAAGGCATTATTGACTTAGCTTTTTGTAGAAGATATTAAAGCCAGAAGTTTAATATGCAAAAGTATCAAGAGGAAATTTACTTTTAAGCTTTTATGGAGTTTCTAAGCTGCATACATATTACATATATGTTTATTTCTAAAGTATAAACATGTGCAGTTGATCAAGATATTAAATGATATGAGTGGAGGCAATAGAGGTTGCTTCTTCCCAGATGTCTTAGGGTTTCTATTGCTGTAATAAAACCAAGATCTATTATTGAAGAGACAACTCCTCTCTCCAAGAAATGTCTTAGGGCTCAACATCTATCATAAGTGTTCATATACCCCTCAATAAATATCAATCCTTATATGATATATTGCAAATGAATATTTCTACAATAAAGACCAAAAACAAATTGGAAAAAATAGGTGTATTTGGCTTACAGGCTTCAGGCCATCTTCATGAGAAGTCAAGGCAGGAATTCAATGCAGAAGCAGAAACCTGGAGCCAAGAACCTGCGAGCAGGAACTGAAGCAGAAGCCATGAAGGAGTGCTGAGGACTGGCCTGCTCCCCATGGCTTGCTCCATTTCCTGCTTAATCCAGTTCCTCTTATCTGGGGGTGCATCATCCTCAGAGGCCTGAACCTCTCCCACATCAATTATTAATCAAGAAAATGCCCCACAAACTTGTCTACAGGTCAATGTGATGGATGCATTTTCTCAATAGGTGACTGCAGATTGTTTTGACCTAAAAACTAGGCAGCCCAGCAGGCCACTTTTAGGTCTGATCAAGTTAATAATTAAATCTAAACAGCACAGGGTAGGAGATGAATCTGAATAGCACAAAAGAACACTAAAGCTGTAAGGAAGGCTCAAAGTATTGATAAGAGGTGATTTTTCTGGCTCATAACCAAGAGAGTCACACAGAAAGTATGAGCTTCACTTGTGTAGAAATCTCCAATGTCTTCATATGGATCTGTATTGTGTTATCTACACAGCCTTCACTCAACAACGAATTCACCAAAGTAAATTCCCAGTGACAAGAAAATAAGCAGGTTTATAATTCCCACTTTAAGTTCCCAAATATGCATCCACCTTAAAACATATGAAGTTATAGGTGCTTTCCACTTTTACTTATATATATTTTGCACAGCCTGTCTGCAACTGGATGCTACAAATTTTTATTTCATTTTTCATAATGATGTGAAATATCATTTTAACAATTTTTACCTTAAAGCCACAAGAACAACAAAAACTCTATTGTAGTTAGTCCCAAGCTCCTCACCAGCTGTCAACTTTGTCACCAAGGTCATCCTGTGGGACTAAAACTCTCTTTCTAACTTATTCTGTGTGTTTTCCCCACCTCTAGGTATTTTTCCCTTTGTGCCTATCTCTTTTTTTCTCCAAGAATTCTTTCTCTTAGTCAGCACCGATTCACTTTTCAGCAAAACCTTTATCCTCTGGAATGGAAGGTCACGTTAGTTCCACCTGTTGAAGATTTTCAGTTTATACAATGTTCCCTCAAAAAGTTGTTTACCAGAACAACAGTAACTTTGAACGCACCCTCACTGCTCTTTAGTTAATGCTAGGGGAGTTTGCCGGGGATGTATTATTTCTTTTGATATTTGTACATTCCAAGACCTTGCATTTTACTACTGCCAAATGAGATGCAGATGGTTTCAATGTGGAAGCCACAGTCTACCCTAGGTCTCCTTCCTGATTGGAATTCTTCATGAGGCTTTCATTTCAAGCTATTGCTCCCAGGAGTCTCTGGCCTTGTCTATATGACTTAATCTCCATATAAACCAGCATTCCTGCTTAAAGGGCCAAACACTGAGTTGATTGCCAAATCAACCTTATACCATCCTAACCACTGCAATGTTCCATATGTCATCACTCACCTTCCTGTATATCAAGTACCAGTCCCTAATACATCATGCGGACATCATCGGGATGGGTGGAACATTACTTCTCAAGCACTTACACTACTTCCTCTCCCAACAAACCATTTGTCAACATTTCCCATCTGTGGGTGAAATGTTGAATAACGCCCCCATCTTTTACTCTAAATTAGACCTGATCATAAACCACATCCTCAGCTTACAAAAATTCCAGAAAATCTAAGTCCAGAACTATAATGAGGAAACTGATCAGAGAGATGAACACTTCACTTCTGTAAACCCTAAGCATTTCCATGGATCCACTAGAGTTGAGGTTGGCCCTCCAAAATATAGGTTCACGACCCGGAACCTGTGAGTTGACTTGATTTGGAAAAGGATCATTCTGGCTGTATGGATTCAAAAAGTTTCTTTCAAAAATATCCCTGGATACTGTCCTCCTAAGTGACAGAAAGGGGAGAAACTCAAGAGAAGGCCAAAGAATGGAATTATGCATCCACAATCCAAGGAACAGTGGGGCCACCAGAAGCCATAGAGGCAATGAAGACTCTTCCCTAGATCCAACAGAGAGAATCCATCTCTTAGTTTTAGACTTCTGGACTCTAGAACTATGAAAGAATAGATTTCTATTGTGCTGATCTGTCTGGTTCAAAGTCACAGCCTTAGAAAACTGACAAACCCATTATAACTCATATACTTTCTTAAGGAGGAAAACAGCTCTTTTAATGTTGGGACTTGTGAGTGAGAATTCAAAGATCACAAACATCAGAGCCATTGAATGCTTCATTCATCCCATAAATACAGAGCACTTACAGTATGCCAGACTCTGTGTTAATGACTTGGGATACATGGTAATGAAACAGCACACACAAGCAGTGGCCTGGCTGGGGTAGCTAGCATGGTTAGTGCTTCAGCTCAGAAGTAAGTCCAAAGAAACTTCAGTTTCCAAAGGGAAGCGGATCCTTGAAATGCTTTTAACTTGTTGGAAGGCCTTAATTATGTGTACAATAATTAATAGCATGTGGAATAAGTTTCTTTCAAACACGCAGCTTGAAACATGAAGCATTTGTCCAAGATTTTGGACATTGCGAGTTTAAGTCTTTAGGAGAGTGGTTAGAAGTTTCTGATGACCCTGTAAATGGTAATGGTGATGGACTGATGGACATGAGTGTGCAGCCATCTAGGAAAGATTTTCTTTTTCTTTTGTTTTTCTGAAGCCCTCAAGACAATTTACATGTATTATAGAAACCTTGTTTCTATTTGTTTTTGTTTTTGTTTTTTACAGAAAGTTGAACACATTTGAGAAATTCTTCAGGTGAGACAAACCGTAGAGAAGCCCTACTCAACCAGGCCATGAGTATGAATAACAATAACTATCATTTATTGTGATTATTACTAATTTCAGCACATGGCTAAGTGGTTTACACACACTTAGATCAACCCTACCCCCCCCCAAAAAAACCATGACCCAAAATGTTATGTTCCAGAGCCCTAAATTCTTTGAAGTAAACTGATGACCTGCATTCCTGAAAACCTTTTGTATCTATCTGGTCAGCAGTAGTGGATTTGGAAGTTTTTGTAAGCACTTGTTTCCCAACTGCCAGTCCTGTACAATGGTCTTCCCCTCTTACAGCCACTGAAAGATCATCATAATCTTAAAATAAAAATGATTATGGATTTATAAAAAAAAAGTCCCTATTCTTCATCAAATCACAGAAAGAGAAAGATCAGTGAAAATTTTCTCTAAAAGTTTGAGAATAAACCAGACTCCTCAACATTGACCTCCATGATTGCCTAGAGACAAATTGACATTCACATGCCAACTTATGGTCATTCTGATATTCCCCCCATCCCCTCATCTTCTATTTTTCTTCTGTCATGTCTTTTCCATGGCCCAGAGAAGTAGCTATGCTCCATGAGTCACATAGCAGAACTCACACAGAATTTTCAGATTGTCTGGAGTAGAAAGATTGGCTCACAGTTAAGGACCTAAAGAGCTTCATAGTGGTATGTTCACTAAGAGGCCTTAATGGATGTGCTGTTACATGGCTATACCTTAATGTATGTCTGCATAGTCTCAGAATCCCCCACAGTGATTTTGTTAGTATGTCCATTGTTCTGCTTTGAAACAAAATCTCCTATAGTACAGACTGACCTTCAACTCTACATAGTCAAGTCAGGCTTTGAGTGCCTGATCTTCCTGCCTCCATCTCCAAAGTACTGGGATTACGAAGATGTTCTAATAGACCAGAAAGTATTTTATAGCATTTGTGGGACTTTATTTCTGTTTGGAGTTTGCATAGAAGGACTTGTGTGTGCTATGTGAACACATTACTAGCGAACCATACCATATCTTGCAACAGTGTTTTCAATGCAGCCTCCTCTCTGAGAACTCACCTTAAGCTCCTGAATAAAAAGGATATTCTGGAGGCCTGGGAACCTGCACTGTAGTGGTCCATTTCACTCAGTGGACTGTGAGGCATGGAAGCCAGGACTGAAGACATGGCTCCATTTGTAAAGTATTTACAACCACATAAGCATGAGGACCTGAGTTCAAATCTCTAAAACCCATGTGAGGTGCAGTAGCAAATGTCTGTATTCCCAGTGCTCCAATAGTAAGATAGGAGACAGGGCCAGGTCATCTCCAGAGGCACACAGCCCAGGCATCCTGGAAGAACAATAAAGAAATTGTGTCTCCAACAAAACAGGAAACAAGGCTCAACATTTGAGGGTGTCCTCTGACCTCCATATATGCACCATGGTACACACATGAGTAGAAACACAGGTACACACACACCCTGGAAACTATTAGTCCTAGAAATCTCCCCCAGGATAGTGGTTAGGCAATGCATTTCTCCTAACAAGTGTGTATGAGTAGTGTTTGTACAGAATGTTGTATAGAAGAGACACACAGTGACTTCATGACACGAACACCAAGCCATAAGAAAACTGTCCTGAAGAATTAAAAGAGCATTAGATCTCCCAAGACCTGAATTCCATGCTCAACTCCACCATTCAAAGTCTATTTACTAAGTCTGTACTATACATAAAACATTAAACTCCACCTTCAAAATACAGAGAAGTGAATCTCTAAAGAAAAACAATGGAAATAGAAGCACATTATTTGACAATAACATACTCTGAAGAAATATATCATGAAGGCTGAAGGACAGTGGGGAGGCTGCTATGCCGGGTGAGGTGGGAATGTGTGAGGAAGGAAGGGCATGAGGGAGTGAACTCCGTACATACTTAAATTATAGGTACTTGAGCTGATGGAATAGCGGTCACTTGAAGGAAATGAGTGGGTCTGATGCCTGATGTAGGTCAAATTTAATTTCCTGTGTTGTGACCCTTAGCAGACTTGGTCTGTAAAGTTCTGATTTAATTTCTCAACACAAGGGTGACTTGAGAAAGGTCCAAGTTTTTTTTTAAAAAAATAACTAATCAGCTAGCTATCTACACAGCCTTGCTGTAGTGCTTCTGTAACTCTCCCCTGATATCTCTACCCGTAAAGTCATCCTACTCAGACACCGAAAGGCCCAGTGCATCTAAAAACATCCAACCTCTAAAACGCTCAAGCTTCATGAACATATTAGCACAGAGTTGCTTCTTCAATTAGTCAAGAGTCAGCAACCTTGATGCCTTCTATGGCACTTAGCCATTGGCTGTGGGAGTCGGGATGAGGAGAACGAGCTACCATGAGAACAGGTGAAGAGAAGTAAACTGTAAAGATGTCTTCTGGCCATTGTGACTCACTCACGGAAGGTGAAATTTTTAATAACTCAAAGGCTGTGTCGGGGTAGCATGAAGACCCAGAGCTCTGCGAGGCCATGAAATGATGGAACTTCAAAAATAAAAATAAAGGAGGAAAAGCATAGATAGAAAACCATCTTTTTCCCATTTTAACTCTGATAATCTTTCTCTCCATACACGAAGCCAGTCCCATTTACAATTAGGTTCCTACTATACCTTTCCTACGCGTTGCCCAGCTGCCTCTTCTGCTTCCAATTCCTGGTGAGAAGATTTATCCATTCTCTTAATTTATAACCACAAGACATTATATATAAACATTATATATGTAACATTATATATAAGAAATCCAATATTCGTAGTTACTTTCATTTATATCTGGATCCTCCCTTTTTATTGGACAAAAAAAAAGGAAGTCCCTGTGATACTCACAGGAAATCATGACTCTGATAAGATACTTGGAAAAAAACTCAACTTAGCAGGAAAGATTTACTGTGGCTTATAATAGATTTCATCCCACTGTGGGGGAAAGAGAAGGAAAAGCAGAGTAGATTCCACCTTGGCCTCCAGGAGGTAGAGGAACTGACAGGGCTGGAGATGTTGACTTTCACCTGGCATTTCAGGTACCATTACTGGCCCCAGCCTCCTACATTCCAGGTTAATCTTCCCCCATTAGCTAATCCTGTCTGGAGATGCCCTACCAGACACAAGCACAGGTTTACTTAACCAAACTCCTAGGTCAGCCGTTCTCAACCCTGGGGTCCCAACCCCTTTGAGAGTTGAATGATCCTTTCACAGGGGTCAGCCAAGATCATCAGAAAAAAAAGATATTTGGATTACAATTTATAACAGTAGCAACATTACAGTTATAAAGTAGCAATAAAAACAATTTTATGGTTGGGGGTCACCATAACATGAGGAACGGTAGGAAGGTTGAGAAGTACTGCCCTAGAAGCTTCTCAAATAGTCAAGATGAGATTAACTATTAGACTTCCAAAGAAGAGGTTGGATGGAAATTTGAAAGCAAACAACAAAAGAGAAATGAAGTCTTTGTGAGCAATTCTGCCTCTATAGGGAATGACAGAACCACAAAGGGCAACGGCCAATGGGCAGCTGCAAAGTATGGCCTAGTTTCTCTAGATGTGGAAGAGAATCTACTCAGATGATGAGGACAGATCAAGGAGGCATACCCTATGCTATGAAGATAATAACCGGGCACAGCTTCATTGAAATTCAGCTTTCCTGGTAGGTATAATTTTAGAATCAGGAACTTCTTTGCTTTAAAATGGTTTATCTCAAAATTAAGTCACTATGGAACGCATAGAGTCTGAACCAACAACCAGGGAGCTTGCATGGGACAGACCTCGGCCCTCTACACATACATGACAGTGTGTAACTTGGTATACTTGGGGGACTCTTAACAGTGGGAGCTCGGTCTGTCCTTAATGCTTTGGCTCTTGGGGATCTACTCCTCAAACTGGGTCACTTTGTCCAGCATTAACACAAGGTGGAGGGGGGTGTGCTCAGTCCTACTGTAACTTGATATGCCATGCTTTGTTGAGAGACCTGCCCCTTTCTGGACAGAAACAGAGGAAAGGTGGATTGGAGGAGGGGGTGGAAGGGAAGGAGAAAGGGGTGTAAAATAAGTAAATTAATTTAATTATAAAAAAGAAAACATAGTTTATCTCAAAATCAGATCATTATAGGTTGCTTTTATTTGTTTCTAGGGCTGTTCAGGTATTTCTCAAGTCCAAATCTTGGATGTTAATCCAGTGTCTACACACTCACTGAGATGTGAAGCTAGACATGTAACATTAGTGTAATGCTGAAAATACAACAGCTGGTATGGAGAGCCTGTAATAGTCAGGTGATGGTGAGTCCAAAGTCAGTCAGGAATATGTAGGAAGAAGGCATCTCCAAAGAAGGAGGAGGAAGAAGAGAAAGAGAAAAAAGGAAAGGAATAGGGAAAAAAACTACTGCGTATTAATAATTCTTTAGACCTCTGTTCAATATTGATTTGCTTCAGAATCCAGTCACTGGCCTCTTCTCTTATTCTCCACTTATTTCTCTGAAAAGTTTCATGCACTTCTGTGGCTGAAACAGCTATTTAAATATTAACTGACTAAAAACTCCTTTCCAGCCCAGATTTATATGTAATACCTTCTGAGCATCTGCAGATGCTCCATGGGAATATCTAAGACAAAGCGGGTAACAAGAATGGACTAGCTCTCTTAGGACATCTACAAAGCTGCAGACACCTCAGGTCTATGCTGTCGCCACGTGCCACCCCCAGGACTAAGCTGATGAATGCTTGAGCAGCACCTCTTCCATCTAACCACAGCAACAGGCAGAAGTCCTCTCATACTAGACCACATCCAATCAGCTACCCTTGAAATTCTGCCTCGAAATAATTTTTAATATAGCCCTTTGTCTTTATCAATTCTGACAATGCCCCAGTTCTTACTATTTTTCACATGGATTTCTGTAAGAAATGAAACTTGATTCAACCCAATTTTTATACCAGTGCTGGACTGAATTTCTAGAGTCTGACCTCAGCTTGTCTATTTTTGCTATATCTAAGGAAAGAACAATTTTGAGGAAAAAAAAAGTTTGCTGGTAACAATTAACTCAACCCTGTGAATACGACAAAGTTTAAGACATGTTTACACTGAAGCTCTTTACAAAATACACATGGCTTCATTAGTAAGATGGGCTCTTGTTGACTCAGAAACAATGCTCCTGGGAGAATGACTGAGGCAAACATAATATCTGGCCCAAGATGACATATAAGTCACTTAGGCCATTATATAAAGTACAAATGACATCTCTTACAAGGATGAATTTTCTGACCTATAAGTGATGCTCAAGGTTTTAGAGAGGAAAGGTCTGGGATAAATGAATATAATATTCTGGGCAATATGGGCAGAGCCTGGTTCATCAGACACCAAAGGATCAGCAGGATGTAATCACACTTTGGGGAGCACAGGTTGATCAGTGGGGAGCACAGGTTGATCAGTGGGGAGCACGGGTTGATCATCTCTTTCCTTTAGAGGCTGCCTTGGAGTCAAGTGCCTGGCTTCTCTAGTGCTTTTCTGTGAGCACACGCACTTTTTACCCTCTACAAACTTGTATAAATGTGCCCGAAAATCTCTTCACTCATCTTCACCAATTTCTGTGCAAAAGCAATGGCATGATGGAGTCCCAGGGAGGGACACCAGAACCACCTACAGGATGGCAGGATCCTGACTGAATCCTTGCCAGTTGTTCATTAATACATAGATGAGAAATGTCTCCTAGATCTAATTGAGAGAGAAAAGTCGGTTGACTAAAATAGGTAAGTTGTACATACATAAAAAGAAGCATCTGTGACAAAGAATGTCTACAGAAAGCTTAAAAAAAAAAAAAAACACAAGACAGAGGTAATTACCCAAAAGACCTTGGGAATTCCAGGAGAATGCTAATTTGGTGTTTGTTCTCTAGCCCACACTGCCTCCCTGTGGGAAGTTTTCTGGGCAAGGATGTACAAAGGTCCAGGTTTACACACTATAAAATGACTGTAGCTAGGTCTGTGTCACTGATGCCTAAAGCTCACTTCCAGATATTGGGTTATGAGCAGCGCCCAAGAGTTATTGATTTTGTGAGAGACTGATGCCCACTGCGATGTCAGAATAAAAACAAACAAATAAAGTAAGTAGGCCTGAGAAATGATTCTTATAAATGTTAAGATTAAGAAATGAAATAGCCACAGTGTAATAATTTTGTTTGTACTACTTTGAGTAGCTATACCCTAAAGACTGTCATTGTTTATGTTATTTGTTTACACTATTTTCAACTAAGGTCTCACACACACACAAACACACACACAAAAGTCTGAAAAGGCACCACTTCCATTTGTTATGTGCACAATACGGCCTACTTTGCATGATACTTAGTTATGATCATTCAAAACCAGTACATTGCCACTGAAACTGATTACTTCACACCTGTTTAGTCCTCTCAGAGTAAGACTTTTAAAACCTAGATGATGCCAGGTGTGTATCTGAGTGTTGAAAATGTGTACCTAGTTTAAGAAAGAGCTGGGAGAAGGGGACTGAAGCGATTGCTTAGTGGTTCCGAGTCCCTGATGCTCATTAAGAAGACCTGGGTTTGGTTCCTAGCACCCACATGGAGATTCACGACCATCTTCAACTCCAGTTTTCTGGGACCCAACACCTTCTACTGGCCACTGAAGGCACCAGGCACAGATGTACATGCAAGTAAAACACTCATACACAATAAGGAATAACAATAAAAGTCAAATAAGTATCTCAAGGAGGCAGGGAAATCTTTGCCAGATATGCATAAGGCTGTGGGTTCAATCCCCACTATGATCAAAAGAGAAAAAAAATAGTTCAGGATTGCTTTCATTTACCTGGTAGGGAAGAAAAGTCATGTAATACTCTTTTCCAAGAAAAACATTCTGTTTAGGGCACAACGTACACTTCTCACGGCTTTAGGATTCATTCGCTTTAATTTGACCCAAGTCTTGAGCAGTACACACACATCGAAAACAGAAGAAAATGATTTTAAGTCTTTGGTTTTCGTGAAAGACTCTAAGCTATTTGAAAGAACTGCTCATGGTCTACCTTAATGCAGCGATCTGAAGACTCCGCCTTTAAGTCTTCAGAATCTCAGAAGGATTCAGATTCCTTACTTATGTATTTCCTGGCCGGCTCCCTTTGAAGTGGTTCTTGCATCTGTGCTATTATTTGAAATGCCTGGCTGTCAGCAAATAGTTTACCTGTCAGATTGCTTTCTTTCTTGTGACCTTGACCTACAGTGGCCTGGCTAAGACCCCATAAACATTTACTTGACCAGTCTGCAAGTTCTCTCACATGTACACAATCCTCTTTATTCTTTGGCTATTTTCTCTCCTTAAGAAATCACTGCCCCATTATTGATGCTTAGCTGAAACTTCATTTCAATTTTCCAAGGGTCCGGTTCTTTTATTTGCTACACAAATATGCAATTAAAATCTTGAACAACTTTTTATTTTTAATGATGGACAATGAAAGTCCACATGTCATCCATATGACAAGCACATGGTGTCTGTTGTTCTATGTTAGTATTATTGAAGTAAACACCACAAAGATTAATTTTTAAAAAAAAAGGATAGAGTGCATAACACTTTGTTATGAGTAATCAGAGACTCAGGTCTGGAACTTAGGGAGTAACAGGTAGCCTTGGGGGAGGATTAGTAGAAAGGAAGGGGAGAGCTGAGGGAATCTGCCTGACTAAAAGTCAAAACACAAAGCAGAAACATCCAAGTCATAAGCACAAGCTGAAGGGGGAAAGGACATTATTGCCATAAGAAATGTAGGAAGGAGTAAAGTGAGGCTCCTTCACCAGGGTCTAGGCAAACATGAACTAACAAAAGAAGTCCACATGCCCAGATCTCATCTCCAGGAGTAAAATAAAAATGCTTCCATTTTCTCTTCCAGACTCAACTAGACTGTAAAGACACAGAAGTAGCAGGGCTGGTGGTACGGCCTGTGATATCACCTACTTAAGAGATTAGTGGATTACAAATTCAAGGCCAACTTGTGTAACAAAGTAAGACCCTGTCTCAGTATAAAAGGTAAAAAGGAGGGCTGGGGTATAGTTTAGTGATGAAGCAATTGCCTAGCATATCGAAGGCACTGGGTTCGATATCACTAACAGCCTACATGTTGGTCAAGTTTACCTCTCAACTCTTTAGGGTAGAGTTTCCTTTACTTCAAAAGGAGGTAGTGCATTAGGCAATTCCAAGGGTAGTTTTGGTTCTCAAAATACTAAAATCAGGAACACACGGCCAGAAGAAAGCCTTTCAATGGCAATCAGGTAGATATTTGACCCTTCCCCTAAACCCCATCAAATACTTTTATGATGTGAATCTTGTACCCTCTGAAACTCTGATATTTAATTACCAACGTAATAGTACTAAGGTGATATTTTAAGAAATGACTGGACCATAAGATCCTGCTTTTCTGGATGAGATTATTCGCATAAAAGAGAGAGAAGAAGGATTCTCTCTGGTTCTATCACAAAGAAGAAGCAGACACTCACAAATCAAACATAAGCTTAAATTTAAAAAGGAGAATGATGGCCTCTCTTGTCCTCCGTCCATTTAGGGACAGGTGTTCTCGCTATCCAGAGGACACAGCAAAAGGACCAGATGCTCTCACAGTGGTCATGAGTTTCCATCCTCCAGAACACAAGAGACTAATTTTTTTTTCCTCTGCAAATGCCCCTTCTGCACTCACAGCAGCATGAATGCACCAAGCTCAGTACTGTGCATGATCTTCACTTCTGATAGGACCTCATTGCTGCAACAGGATATTCATCTTCTTTTCAGTCAAAAAGAAGGAGAGGGTGGCCAGGAGGAAGGACTGGATGCAAGCAGGAAAGCTAGCTCAGGAAAGAACTTTTCTATGAGAAAAAGTGGACGGAGAAAGATGAAGGAAGGGAAGAAGGTCACCAGATAGACAACAAAGGGAGATGGTGGAGAGATCTAAGAAGATATACTGGGGCTGTTCCAAGGTTCAAGCATATAGAGAAGGTCTTCATGGCAAATGCAGAAAGCAAAGGGCACGGATAAATCTGGCACATCAGAAGGTAAAGGGGAATATGTTCTGGAACATTCACTTTATCACACAAAAAAATGGCATTTAATAGGGGCTTTAAACAGAACATCTGAGAAGCTAAAGTCAGATTCAAGGTCAAATCTTAGTGCTAGCATCTGTCATTTGAATGATATGAGGAGAATATGTACCGTGACTTGCCTCATTTTTCCCATCTGTTGAGTGGGAATAATGATAATATTCATCTCACAAAGGAGTTTTGAAATGTGTGTGAGTTAATGTACACCAAGAACTCAGAAAATGCCTTACACAAGGAAAGCATTAGGATAAGTTTAACAATTTTCTATGACTACTTTTCTCCTCCTGAGTGAAGAAAGAAAAAAAAAATCACAATGACCTGTTGAAAACTAAGAGTGACTAGAGGTAAACTATATACAATGGACTAGAGAGCATTTGTACTGGTCAAGGCAACCTAGCCAGAGAAATGTTTTATATCATCCATCACCAGTGCTAACTGCTTAAATCAGCTTAATCAGATTAAGAGAAAATTACTAATTCCCATTAATTCCCCTGTGTGAGTTCTAGGATAAACAAGTCAATGAAATGAAGACTTTCTTCTGATGCCCAGCTTCAGAACAGAGGGCCCAGTGAGAAACTAGCCTGAGGCTGCGAAGCTGAGCCTAAGTTGAGCCATGGATGAGAACTGGTCCTCAATCAGAAAATTGGTCTCCTGTAAATAGTATGGTCAAACCAGTGGACTCACATCCCACCACCTAACCCCATGCCTCTTGATTTCCCTGGCCAAGAAATATGGAAACCTATACACTGGAGCCATAAGCTTCAAAGACTAAGTCTGTTCCAGTTAAGAAGAGTTCTGTAGAGAGAAATGCAGGTATGCTAAAAGACTCCGCCTGGCACCACAGGGAAACGGTGATTAGTATAAATTTAATGTCTTTCCATTTACTTGCTGAATCCAAAAAAAAACATCATTTTTTAATCTTTAAATTCCTGGAGTGAAGTAAACCAGACTGAGTCAAATCACCCAAAGAAGCTAAAGAGAATGAAATTCAGGCCGGCCACAGTCATTCAAGTTCCACAGGAGCAGCTCCAGAAATACTGTGGATCACAGTTTTGATAGAAGCCAGGCCAACTCAGGATCAACTGTGCAAATTTTTTGTTTGTTTGTTTATCACAGAAAGAGCAACGATTTGAGTGGCAGAAATGAAAGGGAGGACTTAAGAGAGAAGTAGCAAGGGATTGGCAAGGAGTACTGGATCCTGGAGTCGGATGAAGAAACTTTGAATCTCAGCTCTGTCATATGTCATTTATAGAGGCTTGGAAGTTCCTCAGTTTCTCCATCTATAAAATGGGTATAAAGAGAAGCAGACCTGGAGCTGAAGTAAAGCAAGAAGAGCCAGCCCTTTAATACCTGTTCATGTAAATGCTTCCTTCAATTCTGCCTACGCTTGATTCTCTTTATTACCCACTTCCCAGTCCAAGCTCTAAGAAAGGAGATAGTTACAGTAAGATAATAAGGATATTAAAAGTTCCTGCTAATACTGTATCTGTATAACACGTGCTAAATAACTGGCTGACCTTATTAAATAGTTTTGAGTGGCTAAGCAATTGAAAGTTTCATCCTTGTTTCTGACCAGGATGAAGGATAAAATGTGCCACCAAAGATAGAAGTTAAAACAAGATAGAATAATGAGATGAAATTGAAAGATATATCTGAAGGGCTGGAGAGATAGCTCAGTGACTAAGAACACTAGTTGTTTTTCAAGAGGACCTGGGTTCAATTCCCAGCCACCACATGGCAGCTCACAACTGCCATGTTTCATGCCCTTTCCTGGCCTCTGAGAGTTCTCTATACAGTGGTATGCTGGCTACATGCCAGGAAAAACACCTGAACGGATAGAATAATTTTTTGAAAGATAGATTTGAGGTGCATGGGGTACATTTGGGTGCAGACATCTAATATTATTAAGCACCTGTCCTGGGTGGTTCTCTGGTACCTAAAAGTAAGAATCAGAGATAAACCATCAAAGAGAACAAAAGATGTATTCTTGACAACAAGAAAACCAAAATGGATAGTTACCCTTCCCAGGAAAGAGAACCTTTGTAACTTCCTACCAAAATCTCCATGAAGTCACAAAGTCTCTTGTTACTTCTGTTTTATCACTGTGATAAGACTCCATGACCAAGGAAATTTATAGAATAAGGAATTTATTTGGTTCTTTTAGTTTCAGAGGGTGAGGCCATGACCATCAGAGGGGAGCATGACAATAGGCAGAGAGGCATAGTGCTGAGGCAGTAGCTGAGAGCTTACATCTTGATCCACAAGCATGAAGCAGGGAAGGAGGGGGGTACGGAGAAAGGGAGAGAGGGATAGGAGAGAGACAGACAACAGAGAGTCAGAAAGATTGAGAGAGGGAGAGAGAGACTGTAGATGATATAAGTTTTTGAAACCTCTAAGTCAATCTCCTTCAACAAGACCACACCTCCTAATCCTTTCTAGAAAGTTCCACCAACTTACTCTACACAATGAGCATATGGGAACTAAAGTCATTCAAACTACAAGAGTGTATCTACCTAAAACTGTATTTATATTGATCATTGAAATCAGACCACCCAAACCTGCCCCTGCACAAAGGTTAGCACCATCCTTTCACCCCATGTACAAACCAGAAAACTAGAAAGTCAGCTCTTGAATCCTAATGAGTCATGGGTTCTTGACCCCTCCACGAACTCATCATGCCTTATAACTCAATGGAGAAAGCAACTTACAGGAACCCACAGAACTAGAGGTCAAGAAAAACCTTAACTCTGGTGCATGTTGGGAAGTGTATCCCTCCACCTCTGCCATTATGTCCTATTGACCTTTAAAGTACTTAAGCTTAGAAACCAATTAGAGTCCATAAGTCAAGGCCTCAAGTCTTGGTAAGTGAAATTAACTAAATACGTTAATTTGCCTTTACGCATAAGAGGGGATTCCTCTAGAACCACTGCCAATTATGGGACCAAAGGCAACCCACCCACACAGTTTGCTTTATGAATGTTTGCCTATTCATTAGACAGAAAGACCTATGAGGAAAACCCTATAATTTGTGGGAAATTAGCTTTTTTGAATAATGACTCAGAAAAGCATACAGTAAATATTTTAAGTACTTGCATTTCCTTCATAGAAAATAAGATACTTGTCTTAGTTAGGCTTACTGTTTCTGTGGTGAAACACCATGACTAAAGAAACTTAAGGAGAAAGGGGTTTACTTGACTTAACATCTCCACATCACTGTTCATCAGTCACTAGAGGAAGTCAGGTCAGGAACTTAAACAGGGCAGGAACCTGGAGGCAGGAGTTGATGCAGAGTCAATGGAGGGGTCCTGCTTACTGGCTTGCTCCTGATGGCTTGCCCAACCTGCTTTCTTATAGCACCTAGGACCATCAAATTCAAGAATGTCATCCCCCCACAATGAGCTGGGCCCTCCCACATCAATCATAAAATTTAAAAATGCCTAACAGGCTTGCCTACAGCACACTTTGATGGAGGCAATTTTTTAATTAAGCTCCCCCCCCCGACTTTAGTTTGTATAAAATTGACCAAAAAAACCTATTCAGCACAATATCATTTCTACCCAAAAAAAAAAAAAAGAAAAATAAAGGAGTTCAAAGTAAAAGACAATAAAATAGGAAAGCACATGTGAAATAAAGGACTAAAAAAATTAAAATTATATAATATAACTTTATAAAGGGCAACAATACATCACTTTATAAAAAAATCAAATCACTATTATAAGGGACAAGTTTGGATAGCTCTATCAGGGTTTGACATTTTAAAAGCAAAGAGATTAGAAAATGACATACCCAAAGAAAACACTGAGTACTAAAATTAATATTGTCATTGGCTATTTCAAGAAAACACTGCCAAAGGGAGGGGGGAAATATGAACAAGCTCAGCTGATTTGTAAAGCCAACAAAATACACTTTAGTCCACAGGAGCTTAGACACACACTGCTGAAAACTCTTTAATATTCAGCCAGTTTAAGCCAATAAAATATTTCAAGAACACAGAGCTTAGAAAAATAATTTCTAAAACTTATTTTTTAAAAAAACTCTACTCAGAATTTTTCCAACAATCACAATTTGGTCAAACAAAATAAAGATCATGGCTGGGTTTTTGCTCAACAGACTAGTTGGAGGTAGAGTGGCATGTTTAATCTTTACTATCAACTTAATTGAATAGCAAAATGCCTTGAACTTCGGAACATTTGGTTCTGTCTATGAGGATGTTTCCAAAGAAGATTAACTAAAAAGAGTAAGTCCTACCCTGAATGTGGGCAGCAGTAGGCTGATTCCTCCAGTGAGTAAGAGGGGAAGGAGGAACACTGAATGTCTGTACCCCTTTCTCTGCTTTCTGATCTATCCTGGCTTTAACAAGCTTCCTCACACTTCTGACGCCACCACAGCAATGATAGTAGATCAAAGCCTCAAACTATGTAACCAAATAAACTTTGTATCACTTACGTTTGCTCTTACTCAGATATTTTGTCACAATAAGGAAAAAAGTAAGTAATAGAGAAAACTGGTACCAGGAATGAGGCTGTTGCTATAACTACCTAACTAGGGGGTTGTAGAACCTTAGAACCTATGACCTTGATGTGAAGAACAGAGAGAACTGTGGAGCTCTGGGATAGTCTTAGAATGTTGCAAGCAGGATATAGGGGTCATTCTGATGGGATCTCAGAAGCCAAGACTGCGGAGGCCATACTATGAGACTTTGGAAAGAAATAAAGAAGACTGTTGAGAATTGAATTAAAGGGGATCCATGTAATATTATCACAAATGTATGGCTGCACTCTGTGTCCTGAAATTTTGGGTGAAACTGAATTAAAAATAATGGGCTAAATTATTATAACATTTGTGTCATGGTTGCTTAGTGCTACCCTTATATTCACCTTATTTGTAGTGTGAACATGAAGCAAGGAGAGCAGAAAGATGGGGAAATGTGTAATTTAATGAGGAAGGAGGCTTGAAAATGGTTAAAGCAGCCAAGCATCTATATTTATAAATATATTAGTATAATTAAAGGAGGTATTTTAATATTTGCACTAGGACCATAAAACACTATGGAGCCTATTAGAAAACTCTTGGATTTAATAAATACTTAAAATAAAGTTTCAGGATACAAAATCAGAGTAAGAGATGGGGAAAAAGAACTAACCTTCATTTACAGTAACAGTCTACTCTCTGAGAAAAAATTAGGAAAAACATTTTCTTCAAATAACTACCCAAATATTTAAGAATAAACCTAAGCAACATTGAAAAACATTGAAACATTGAAAAAGTTTCATAGTGGAAATTTTAAGATATTAAAAAAGGAGATCACAGAAGATGCATGTATCTGGAGAGGGAGACATTAATATGAAAGTTTCTATACTACTAAAACTAATATGTGGAATTAATTCACTATTGTCTTAGTTAGTGTTTCTATTGCTGTAAAGAAACACAAGGACCACAGTCTATTCTTACAAAGGAAAACATCTTCTTGGGGCTGGCTTACGGTTTCAGAGACTTGGTTCATTATCATCATGGTAGGAAGTAAACATAGTGCTGGAGAAGGAGCTGAGAGTTTGACATCTTGATCTGCAGGCAACAGGAGTCTGTGTCACACTAAGCCTAGCTTTCACAAAGGAGAACTCAAAGACCATTCCCATGGTGACTTGGGACCTCCAAGAGGCCATACCTTCTAATAGTGGCATTCCCTATGGGGCCATTTTCTTTTAAACAACCACATTCCGCATGCCCCCCATAGGCTTGTACCCATATTATAATGCAAAAATGCAACTAAGCCCAAACTTCAAAGTCTAAAGTTTAAAGTCTCTTATGAGATTCATGCAGTTTGGAACATTACCATCTCAAAACATAGAGAAGGGAACACAGTGAGTAAATGCTGAACCAAGGCAAGACCAAAAACCAGCTGGGCAAACTCCAAACTCTGCATCTCTGTGTCGGATTTCAAAACACTCTTCAGATCTCCAATTTCATTCAACTTTTTTGACTACAACATACTTCTTTCTCTTGAGTTGGTTTCACTCCAGTTAACAGCTTTTCTCAGTCAGTATCCCATAGCTCTGGAATCTCCAACATCTTGGGTTCTCCAAGGCAATCCGGGCTTCTGCTTTGTGACACCATAATGAACCGCAAGTCGGGCAAGGGCCTGGAGATTGAGAAAACAGGAGACATGGGTCACTCTTGAACAAAGAATGTCATTTATTGAAGCTCAGGGGGAGCCTTATATACTGAGGTTGTTCATCTTGAGTAACCTTTGCAGCTTACATCCACCTTGACCTTAGTCAACTTCCCTGTTGACTTCCTGATTTCTTAACATAGGACCTGCTTGGATGGATCAGCTGGTTCCAATAAACACTACAGGTCATAAATAGTGCTAAGTCCTGGGGCTGCTGCCTAACCTGTATATACCTTCACAACTTCACACAATGGCTTCTATGAGCCTCTATTCATGATACACACCTTGAATGGGCTACATGTGCCTTGTCTTTATTTCATAACTACTTTCTTCTATCCTTAATTCTAAATCCAGAATCATATGGTTGAAGATGCAAGTTCTGCTGCTTGCTGGGGCCAGACCTTGGCCCCTCATTCAAATACACATTCACCAACTTTCTGTTTTCAGTGGATCCCTTCACTGTCTAAGCTTGGCTGTCCTTAAACTGGGATCTGCAGACAAGACTGACCTCATACTCAGAGATCTGCCTGTCTTTGCCTCTGGGGTGCTTGAATTAGTAATGTGATCACTGTACCCAGCTCTAAGCTTTTCTTTAATTCCTTTTCACAATTGTAAACTTATCTTGGTAGGAATCTTGCCCTGATGTCATTGTGTTCTTTGTTATTTTGTCATCTATTTACCTCCTTAAACAGAGGATTTAGCTTTATTCTACTTCCTGGTTCCCTTTTATCTTCAAATTGTACATTTTGTATTTTTCCTGTTCAGCTTACTCCTTTTCATTATAAATCTTCATTAGAGTTAACACTAATAACCATATGACAGAATCTATTTTTTTAAAAAAAAGAAAAGAAAAGAAAACTGTTTTGATGTTTTCTCTGCCAAGGGAATTAATTCAAATATTTTCACTCTAGCCTAAGGCAGACTCTTTAGACAAGGGCAAAAAGCAGTCACATTCTTCACCAAAATATTGCAAGAACAATCTCTAGGCAATATACTAAAATTCTTCTCTTCTGAAATCTCTTGAGCCAGGCCTCCACAGTCCAAATCACCCCGGGCACCACTGTCTTCCATGCTCCATGGCCCATTAAGTAGTGCTTAAAGCATCCCACTGCTTTTCTAACCTAACGTACCAAAGTCAGACCTATCAGCAATACTCTAGTTTCTGATACCAATTTCTGTCTTGGTTAGGATTTCTATTGTTGTGAAGCAACTCTTACAAAGGAAAACATTTCACTGGGGTTGGCTTACAATTTCAGATGCTTAGTCCATTATTAACATGACAGAAAGCACGCAGGGCAGACACGGTGCTGGAGAAGCCATTAGTCAACATCTTGATCCACAGGCAGCACAATGAATCTGTGTCACACTAAGCCTAGCTTGAACAAAGAACTCAGAGCCTATTCCCACAGTGACACATTCCCTCCAATGAGGACACACCTCTAAGTAGTGCCACTCTCTTGGGGACATTTTCTTTCAAACTTCCACAAATATCAATCAAAATTTTATGTCATATTGTAAAGGATTAGAAAAACAATATAAAAATTTATACATAAGATAACATGGATAGCCAAAGTAATTCCAAGGAATAAGAATAGAGGTATTACAACACCTGACCTCAGACTTTATTATAGAGCTATAGTGATGAAGATAGCCTAGTACTGAAAAATAAAAGGACAAACAGACCAATTGAATATAATAGGGCATCTGAAAATAAAATAACAAAGCCATGCCCACTTAATTTTTTTACAAAGGAGGCAAAATAGTCCCTAGTGTGTTAGTATTGGGATTTGAAACTTTTAAGAGATGGGACTAGTGACTAGTGTCAGGTCCTAACTCAGCAGAAAGTATGTTCTCACGGTTATGTAAAAAGAGGCCATGAGTCTGAAAAAAGAACAAAGGGGAAATACTGGAAGCAGGAAAGAGAAGGAGAAGAAGGGGATAATTATATTTTAATTTCAGAAAACAGGAGCTGGAGAGTTTAAGAGTACTGTACAGATGGCTTCTCCAGTGCCATCTAAAATTCCAGTCTCGGGGAAACCAATACCCTCTTCTGGCCTTCCTGGGTACTGCACACATATGGTACATATACACACATGAAGGGAAAAACTAGCCATAGACATAAAATAAAAATAAACAAAAATTTTCAGAAAATAAAAATATATTTAAAAGGAGTAATATAAAGATAATTTGTGGCCAAATCTTGGCTAGTTCCTAAGTGAAATTGTTATAGAACTGTTAGCCTGCCCCCACCCAGTCCTACTGTTTCCTACATTAAGATGAGATTACATGCTCTCACACTGCCATCACCTTGATGTGACACAGCTGGGAATGCCCTCTCATCACTAAACCCATGTCAAAACCATTCCCTTAAACCTCCAAAATTTTGGACTAACAAAACACCTTTATTCCTAAGTATCTTGCCTTGGCTATTTTATTATAGTAATGAAAATGAATTAAATATTATAAAGCAATATAGTATTGCTTGATATGTAATTATTCTATAATTTTAGAAAAGCATTATTCACTTGAGTATGAAAAATGGAGAGTTTCTTAATATGAACTCATTGGAGAACATGTTAATCACTTAAAAAGTTATGAGTGGCTTTACTGGAAGTCATCAGTGTAGATCACAACCAGAAATGATTGTCAATAGGCAAGTAGTATTAAAATACTACTAAATACTACAGAGGCCAAAAAAATACAGGATGCAGAGGCTTAACAAGGACTGTGGCAGATGAGAGTTGTTCCAACAGAGTGAAGTTCAAGTATCAAAGAAGAGTATAAGAAAGAGAAATGGACCTTGAAAAAAATCAAAGACGTTGAGTGTTCCAGTCTTCTGTAAAACAGCAAAAGGAAAAGTTTTCACTGGGTGTGGTCATGCAAACTTGTAATCCCCACACCTTGGAGGCAGCAGGCAGAAGAGTAGGCAGTTCAAGTCCAACCTGAGTTTATAGTGAGGCCCTATCTCAAGAAATATAAAACAACAAAAGGCAGTCCCTGTTCCAAACCTTTGGGTTCCCTCTGTAGCTGTCATTATCTGATTCTTTAAAGCAATACTGATTCTTATGCAAGTATTTCCCAGGGCTCACAAAGCCAGGCACAGAAGAACAGATGTCATGTGATCTCCTTCACATCTGGAAGTTTTGACCTCACAGAAGTATAGTAGAGCTTACCAGGGTCAGGAGAGGGGTAGGACCACAAGTCCTAAATAACAATTAGGAGAAATGAGCTGTAGCATGGAATACAGACATAAGAAAGGAACTGGGGGTAACAATGCACTGTGTATCTCCAAAGGCAAGAAGAAAGGACTTTGAATGTTCTTGCCACAAATGTATACTGCAAGTGATGGCTATTTTAATTGTTCCTATTTGACCATTGTATAATACATGCATATATAAAAACAGCATAATTTATAATCATATAAAATTTGTGGCAATAAGAAAATAAAACTTAAGTAAAATTTTAAAATTATTGACACCCAGCTTCTTTTAGCTACCCAAATTTTTCCCTCAAATATATTTCACTTTTCTACAGAGTTGACTCCCATGTTCCTATACTAAACCAGTCAAAGCATTCCATTGCCATAACGCACTGAGTATTTTGTAGGGGGATGTGGGTCCAATGCTGGGTCAAATATGGAAATAATCCTGATAACTTTTGCTAGCAATCCTGGGATACAGACATCAGTGTTTGTCACTTCTCTCAGAGCTACAACTCACGTAAGATCCCATGTGAACTGTGTCTGTAGTCTGGAAAACCATACCAAAGAAGCCAACGTGCGAGAGCAAAGCCAAGTGTTAATAGAGTTAAAGCATGGGAATAAAATGGAAACACAGCATCAGCCCAAATCAAACTATCTCAGCCTGTTCCACCCTGCACTGTTTCAATAACACAATCCCTTCAACCTCTTTTGTGTATTAGCCTGCCAAAGCTGACGGTTTTGTTATGACATAAATCATTCCCAGAGTAGATCATTCTTGCTGTAGATATTCCACATAAATGTTTGGACTCTTTTGTTCATCTTTATTTCCTTATTCCAGACAAGCCACCAAAGTTGCTCATGTTCTCCAGATGAAAGGTGAACTTCAATAGGACAGTTCAGGAATTTGTTGCTGCCTGAGACAAGGAAGATGACAGGACAAGGTAGTGAGGTCCTGCTGCTGTGAGCTCAGCTACGAATATTAACATTCCCGTGGTTCATCAAGTGCAGAGTGCCCTAGGACATTTTCAGATGTAAATCCACTTCAAGCCCTGCATTCCGCACTTCTACCAGAGCAGGCATATGTTCACATGTCATTTTAGGTATTTCTTAGCTGATGATTAAATTAACTTTTCTCTGGCCCAGTCTGGCCCCAGGATCCAGACTATCAGTTCTAATTAACCACACAAAGTCTTATATTAATTACAAACTATTTGGCTTATGGCTTAGGCATATTACCAGCTAATTCTTACTCTTAAATTAGTTAGCCAAGTAGCTCAGTACCTTTTCTCAGAGCACTTTCATCTTCTTTCCTCCGCTCCTGTCTAGCATCTCTGCTCTGCTCTTCCTCTTCCCAGAGTTTTCTTAGTCTGGTAGCCCCGCCCATACTTCCTATCTGCCTTCTGGCCAACCAGTATTTTATTAAACCAATAGGAGGTACAAATATCTGTAATGCACAAGAGTATAATCCCACAGCATTTCTCCCTTTTTCTCTTTTAAAAACAAGAACCCCAAATCTAATTTCTTTTGTATAGTTTTTTTTTCCCCTCACCATTATCTATAACAACTTGTAACCAAAACCATAAACAAAGTCAAATGTTCATAATCCATTTTGGGGAAATGTGGGCATAGTTCTCTAGACTAACTTACTGCTGACTGGGGGCATTACTAATCTTATGAGGATTCTGAGAAAATTCAGGATTATGACCAAGTCCTTACCGGAGTATTCTGTGAAGCTGGATCATCTCAGCCAGTCTCCTTGAAGCTGTTCTGGATGCAGAGCTCAGAGGAAAGTTCAACAGAGATGCTCTGAAATGTTGAATTATCTGGGTCATTTGTTCACAAGGGAGGTTTTTCAGAGAGTCTTCCTTGATCAAACCTTACTTTCTTTGATCTGGAATGAATCCACAGCCTCTTTTTTTGTGGGAATATAAGCAAAACCTCTTCTCCAAAGTAGCATATCTTTTGAATTCAATTTTCAAGTCAAGGCATTTACAAAATATATAGGTTGAATTAATCCAGCAGATTTTATGATCAAATGTCTCTTAGCAGCTCTTGTTCCTTCTTTTGCAGTCAAACAATGCAAAGACAGCATCCAAAATCTCTGTGTATTTTCCATCTTTACATGGCCTATATACTTTTTTAAAAAAAATTATTTCTTTAAGTACTTTCTTTCTCCTCTTTCTTTTCTCTTTTCTCTCCCAAGTCTACATACATTTTTAAATACACTGTATATCCTTTAGTGAGGTTTGTTGTTTTTCTCTAGTCTGAATCTGTCTTTATTGTATATCTCTATTCCTTTTCTGTTTCCAATCACATCTTTAATCTGCCAAGGTGTGGCTAGGGTTAAAGGCTTGGCTATGGCAGCTGACTCCACCTAGCTCCTTGGTGTGTGAGAGTTTACCTTCATGGCAGAGTTACTGGCAGGAACCATGTTTACCACCCCAACTCTGGGGAATTTTAGGATCCACATTGCCACCAAGAAGAACACTTCTTCCCTCTCTTTATAAACATCATTTAAGTGTTTGGCAGCAGAGTCTCTTAAAAGAATCACATTTATTATCACTAACACTGAGACTATGTAGATCATGACAAACATTGAAATGCCATTGTAGCTTTACATTCTGAGCTTTCCAGCCCGAGGTCCAAACTTGTAGACCTACAATTCTACAGAAACACACAGGCTTATATTAATCACCAGCTACTTGACTTATGGCTAGAGCTCATTACTTGCTACCTTTTTTCAACTTAACTCAACCCATTTCTACTAATCCATGTTTTACCATGTAGCTCATGGCTTACCTATACTTTTACATCTTGCTTTCTCAACAGCAACTCAAAATATATCTGTCTGACTCCACTCTCTCCTGCCTCCCTATAAGCTGCTTTGACATAGGCCAAAACAGTTCCTTTATTATCAAATGGTAATTCTCAGAGTACAGAAAGACATCCCACATTACTTTTTTTATTCTGAACAGGCACTATTTCTGAGCATTACTTTACTCATTCTAAATAAAGGAAAATCTTGTAGGTTAATCTGAAAATAAGCTTCAGGTCCCAGCTCCTTTCCATGACACCATCATACACAGATACATCTCTTTTCCACTGAACAAAATTTCCTGGGTATGTCTCAGTTTGCAGAATTCAAAAAGAAAGGAAAATACATGTTAAACCAAAAAGAATTTAACAACAAAAAAGGCAAGTCTAAAGCGACAAATAAGGCTCCTTATGCCACATTCTGGAGGTCATTAACTTAAATCCCCTCTGCTCAGCTCAGGCCTTTAATCATACTTATTCTAATGTGAGGTTCTCTTCTCATGTGAAAGTTGTTAAGTACATGCAAGGTAAAACTAGTCCATGTTTTTTGTTGTTGCTTTTTGATCCTAATACTTCCCAATAGACCAATTTGCAGAGACACAAGACCATATCCAACACAAACTTTACCAATTTCTCCCCTCAAGAAGAAAAAAATACATATATATATTTAAAATATCTATATATAAATATACATATATATTTCAAAGAAGTGTTTCTCTCAGAAAGAAGAAAAAGCATTAATTTTATCCCTAGTTTATATATCTATATAATACCACATCATGCTCCCATCAGACACATATGTACACACATTCATACCCACCTGCAAGTCAATACACAGAAAGTTTTATGCTGGACCAAGAAAAATAATAATTAAAAACATAAGGGATGAGAGAAATAGGGAATATAATATTCCAGCTATTTATTAAGACAAGTAGAATTTCCAGCTACTCAATCTCTCCTGTCATTACAAGCTACACACTTTATTTTCTGTGCTCTTCAGTTACCAGCTGGACTCCTGGGAGTCTACTGCCTACTAGGTAAGCCTCAGAAGAATGACTCAGATATAAGAGCACAGAAGGAAGTTTTCATAAGTTGCTATTATTGAAAAATGCAGAAATTATTAACTTGCATATTGTCCTTCTGTGGTGTCTTGAATAAGAATGACTCCTGTAGCCTCATCGATTTGAATGTTTGGTCACCACCAAAGAAGAGGCACTTTTAGATGTGATCTTATTGGAGTAGGTGTGGACTTGTTGGAGAACGTGTGTCAAGCCCAGTGTCTCCTCTCTCTTCCTGCTGCCTGCTTCTCCAGATGTAGGAATATCAGCTCCTCTCCAGCACTATATCTGCCTGCATGATATCATTCTTCCCACCATGCTGTTAATAGACTAAACTTCTAAACTGTAAACCAGCCCAAATTAAATGTCTTTTTTATAAGGGATGCTGTGGTCATGGTGTCTCTTTATAGTAATAAAAACCCCAACTAAGACACCATTCTTCAATATCATTTTCTAAGTTATAAATAACTTTTAGAGAATTATAGTACTTGTTCCATGCTATGTATACTATTTAGATATCTAGTGATGTGTATTTTACAAAAAACATTCTTCTATATAACCTTGGATATTATATGAGGAAGGCCTAATTTTTATTCTTGACACACTTTCAAATTATGAATGAATTACTATAAATTCTATAAAAATAAATTGTTTCATGGCTAAAAATATTATATAATAAAATACATGTGCACCCATCTAACTTACAAATGTCTGGGTTAAGACCAACTATTTTAGAGACTTATTTAAATGTTATCAATTCCATATTTGTGATAACACAGGGACTCGTTGACATTTTTAAACCAAACAAAATTACAAATAATTCTCACTTAGGAAAAAATGAAGCAGTGAGTATTTATTGAGTCACCCAAAGAAACTCTTTAGTTTTCATTACAAGACTTAAAATTAGGACTTGGGAGATGGCTCAGGGGAAGGGGAGGCTGTTGAGGAAGCATGAGAACCCAAGTTGGTATACCCAGAACCACACGAAGCCAGTGCTCATCTATCATCCCCATGCTCCTACAGTGAGAGGAGAGATGGAAATAGCTAGGCTGGAACAAACATGGAAAAGCAACAAAGAGATGTTGACTCTTATGACAGGGAAGGTAAGAGCAGATAGATAACCCAAGCTGTGCTCTGAACTCTACATATCCACATACTATGCACATACATGCTCATACATTGCATGAAGTTTTTTTTAATTGAACATGAGATGCTAATAATGATTCATTTTATCTTTCAAGAACTTCATAAAAACATTATTATGAAATTCAAACATGACATTTTCTAGGCCTGGATTCCCAGAAAAACACATTTGGGAGGCTCATGGATGTATAGACGGTCAAGTCACCTCATATTAACCTTCATATACCACCAGAGAATATGTATGTCACTCCCTTAGCATCATAGGAAGCCAGGCTTTCCCACATTACCCATTCTCATGTTCTTAATAATTAATAATTCTAAAATTCACATTTACTTAACTAGAAGTGACAACTTTGTGCTTTGCCAATGATACCTGGATGGCATATTCTCTGAAAGGGAGGACATTGCATTCTCATATTGCAGAAAGTAGAAAGTAAAGGAGCCATATGTTATAGGAAACCTGTTTTAGTCACTAGTTAACTGTCCTCACAACCTAATCACTTATCAAAGCCCTTTTAATGTTACTGGATTGGCAACAGCTAAATTTAGTAGGGACTATATGAAATCTTAGCAGACCCTTTGGAAGGTTAAGTGACTCACCCAAGGTCGCTGATTTTGTATATGTTCAAATATATCTTAATAATTTAATAATGTCTTTGAACATAAACTTTATATAATTTTTAAATGTCTTTGAACATAAATATAGAAGTCATAGCCAACTTTAAAAAAAAATTTTTAAAAAATTGATCTTTTAAAAACATCAAGGACGACTCTGAAAGAGACAAGCATGGATCTCCCTAGGAAAGGGAAATAACCTTTAATTATTTTTTAAAAGGGCAGTCCTGCCCTTCCTGAGACTGAAAATAAATATCCTTGTTTTAGTTTTCCTGATAATTATATGGTTTCATATTTTAGCCTTCAAAACTGTTTGATCTGTTTAGAATGTGTATTGAGATGTCTATTAATATCCTACTTGCAGATTCAACAGCAATTTTCTCAGTTACATTATTATACCAACACCACTTGCTCAATAGACTATCCTTTTCTCACTAATAAAAAATAGTCTGTTGCAGAGCAGTGTAGCTCCACAGGACCTTTCTCATTCACTTCAGCTTGGCATTAGCTGGCCCCAAAAGAAAGATTTAAGCCAAGGTAGACTCATTCCATCTTATGACATGAAATATAAAAGGAACTGAAAATTCTTCGTGTTTCAAACGGTGGGAGAAGGAAGGTAGTAGCTGACTGCTGAACTTACAGTTATGGCCAAAGTAAAGCCTGGTTTCTTTGCCCTGCTGTATACGGTTGCCTTTGTCCTCTGAAGCTTGGTGACAGAGTTCGCTCCAAAGGTAAAGCTAATGCTTTTCGTTTTAAATCTCAAAGCACGTAGAGCCATGAAACTCAGACTATGGCCTCAAGTATTCTAGATGGACAGAGACCCCAAAGTGAAAATATAATTTAATTTGAACAGCAACTTATCAAATGGGCATTTCTCCCTAATTCTTCCACTTCAAATGCATTTACCAGGCACATGCTATAAACTATGCACAGCTATGTGCCTGAGGAGGCAAAAAATATATTCGAAAGTGTGCTTCACACAAGATATTTTAGGAAAAAATATGTTCATCTATGACAGCTCTGACAAAGCTGTTTTGACACAGCTGGTTCAAGGAAACAGCTGTGTCATACGGGGGAGGGGGAGGCGGGGGGGCTTTTAAACATCCCGAAACAAACTGTCAAGAGTGTCAGCTGTTTCTGTTAGCAGTAATGTGTGAAACAGACATCATTTTCCCATTCTCAAACCTCTGCACAGCCCTGAAGCTCTCCATTTGTAGGACCCACTCCCTCAGGATAGCAAAGCTGGGACTAAGTGGGGATCAAGAATGCGACTGTGTCAGGGATGGGGTGAGAATGAGGGATGGGATGCAGGGAGGTATCATCTGGCAAACAAACTATACATGACCAGAAGTTATATGCTTACCACACTTTAAGAGGGCCATTCATCACCCTTCACCAAGTGCCTGCTCATTCTTTGAGAATTCATTTATATCCTAAACTGCCTGTGCTGTGGACAGTCCTTTACATTCATGCAAACAAGATCATCTGAACAAAGATACCACTTTGTCTGATTTATATTTGAACCTCTAGAGAACTAGCTGGTAGATACCTCTGAGCTTGGAGATTGACCTAAATATAAAAATTTGATTTAGTTGTTTGCGTTATACCAAAATGGAGAAGGGTATTTGAATGGTATGATTCCCACATGAAAATGTTAGTTCTACTATCTAGCAGATTTTTTTAAAATATTAACATTTTTTTTCTATTTACAACAGTAAAGCAAACTTAGAGAATTTCCAGGATTTGGTCAAATAAAAAGTAGATACATAACATTTGGGGACATCTGTTGTAGTCACTATATTAATACAGGGGATATGGTGAATACAAAGGACCATTTATACCATGTCACTTTAGAGGGTCTATGTGGATGCATTGGGAAATATCTACAGCTCATCCCTGAGAATTTCTTTATCAAAGTAAAGACATTACTTTCTCTCTTACAGTCCAGTGCCTTTTCTATGTGTTTTATTGATGTATACTATAAGTGGGATCAATAAATGATGGCCTTCTGTCTTAGCTACGGACTCTATCACTATGAAGAGACACAATGAGCACAGCAACTCCTATAAAGAAAACATTTAATTGGGGTGGATTAATTACAGTTTCAGAGGTTCAGTCCATTATCATCAAGGTAGGGAGCATGGCTGAGTGCAGGCAAATGTGGTGCTGGAAGAGTAGCTGAGAGCCCTACATCTTACAGGCAACAGGAAGTCAATTGAGACACTGGATAGTGTCCTGAGCATAGGAAACCTCAACACTTGCCCCCACAGTGACACACTTCCTCCAACAAAGCCACACCTCCTAATAGTGCCATCCGCTATGAGATTAAAGGGGCCAATTTCTTTCAAACTACAAAGTTTCTTCTATAAAAATGTTCCAGTGATTGACATTAGTACTAATCTAATGTATACTCTTGATTTCATTAATTACCTAATAAAAACACTAACATGATCCAGAGATGCCTAGCTATCTATCATAGCAACAAAATGTATCATTGTGCTACTGTGGAAATCAACACATTTGTCCATTGCTCTGTGGGGAAAATGGTTATTCTTTTTACTTTTGAGGAGCTCTTATAGGTTGTCTGGTTTCAATTGTTAACAAGCTCTGAACTCCACTGAATGTGTGCAAACATGCTTGTGTTTTCATAAAATGCATAAACACACCATTGTGCATTTGTGTGTGTGTGTGTGTGTGTGTGTGTGTGTGTGTGTGTGTGTGTGTGTGTGTAGCCATTATTTTAAAGATAAACTCTTACATTCATATACAGGGTGAAATTGAAGAATCAGTGTACAATGTTATAAAATCAGAATTTTGCTTGCAAATTCTGACTATTAAGTTATAAAATTAACAATGGCTATTCTGTATTAAATTAATGCAAAGCAATGTCACTTTTACTTATGTCTGTTCAGCTAATAAATATTTACCACTTAAGCAAATAACTTTGAGCCCTTACTAAATTCCAGACATCCTTCCAATAATTAAGGATACAACAGTGCACAAAAATGGACCTAGTCTATATCCTTGAGAAACTTATGGTTTAACAAAGATAGATAAAGTAGGTAAACAAGTAATTATATAATTTTAGATGGTTATCATGATGGAAAAAAATACAACAGAGTAAGAAAATCCAAGGTGTGTCATTGGGTGGGATAGAAAGGGGTATCTGAATAGACTGAAATGTAGCAACAAAGTTAGACCTCCCCAAGTCTAAGAAAAGTGCCAGGTGAAGATACAAAGGTTGAATGTGGGCCATGCATGTGATCAAGAATCAGCCAGGGAGGTATGCTGCAAAAACGTGGGAGGAGGAGAGAGCTTCACAGAGCTTGATAATAGCAGGGTAGGTGGATTAGGAAGAAAACATTGAATTCTAATTTCTCAAGACAGGTTAGGAGGGGAAAATCAAGAAAGAAGAAGCCAGGCAGGCAGGAAAGTACCAGAAAAGTCAAGAGAATGATCCAAGAAGGAAGAAGCTATGTACTGTGTCAAATGAGGCTTGGAAACATGATAGAGAAAGGGATGAGAATTAACCACTGGGTCTGCCTCCCCACACCCACCAAGATTTCTAAGTGGGATGGAATTCTTCCTTCCCAAGAGGTTCACTTTGGTTGTTATCACTAAAGTTACCCAACCTTCCCTCAATACTTTTTCTTTGCACGGACATGGAATGATATGTGGTGACCTATCCAGTCCCTAGAAACCTATTCCTCCCACTCACTGAAACTGATAGGCCATGAGAAAAACTGTTGTCTCCTAGATTGTAACCAATCATTCCTTCAAACTGGAGGCAGAACCAGGATGAAGTCCAGCTGGCACAGTGTTGGTCTAGCATGCAGCCCTTGGCTCAAAACCCCAGCACCACATAAACAAGGTATGTGAACACCTGTAATCCCAAGTTCTGGTTTTTTTGTGTAGCTGAGAGTAACAAGTAACAAGACCAAGTCCAGTCAGTAATAAGTGAGACATATACTCTAAAACCAACAGACAGACAAAAAGCAGAGAAAGGGGGGATATACAATAAGCTTTCTATTAAAATAAAAATCTGGAGAATGGCTTAATGGGAAATTTATTTGTTTTTTAAAGACATAATTGGGTTTGAAGCAGGAGTGCAGAATAAAATGTCCCGAGGTCGTTAGTATGTGCCAAAGGCCCTGCTATAATCAAAGCTAAAGAGATGGTCTTGATAGTGGGTGGGGCTCATTTTTTTTCTTCAAGGCTGTTGTCCTTTACCTGGTTGTAGAATGGATGATGGCATAAGAGACGGGATTTGAAGAGAGGGCTCCTAAGTTAAAAGCACAGCTGGAATCATAGAGCTAAATAAGAATTAGTGGCTCCCCAAGTCTGTTGTCATTCAAGTCCCTTTTATTATAATTCTGCAAGTCAACAAGTTTGATTTGAAAAATCGCCAAAAACCAGATTGAAATTAAACTACAAACACAATGCAGAGTCCAAGTTGGAAGTGGAAGCCCAAGTTTGGTGACACCAAGGACAGAGTTGACAGTTCACGTTGTTTACTTGTGGAAGACCACAGCACTGGGGACTCAGGAAACCTCCCTGGCCGTCAATATTGTGCACTGTCCTGTGAGCTGATGGGATTTTCTCCTAATCAGTTATGCCCACTGTAATGATGAGCTGAAAAATTAACTCTAGATTTCCTCTTTTCAAACATCCATAACTCATCTGACCCTAGAGGAAAGATTCTTACTTACTCTGTCAGGGTGGAGGCCATGTGATTCTCATCATCTTTAATGGAAATCACACTTCTGAAACTTTGAATAAGGCTTCAACAATTTAGGTAGTCCTGTTTCCAAAGCCAAATCTGTTGCTTTTAATTTCCTCCAGAAGTGTGTGTCCACTATTAAAATCTTAGGGCATATTTATGGTGTTATGTCAATGAATAAGATGCTATGTGTAGCTTCTCATTTCTTCTTTGTCTCATGGACAGAGCGCATATTTCCAGCATTCTGATAACATGCATTTGGCAAATGAAGTGTATCCATGTACCAGGCAGTTTATTTGGACTAACATAGTTCTGCTCACTGTAGAGGCTTATGAGGCCACATGACTCACTTATGTCTAAATCTTTTGACTTACGTCAAAATTCATCATGCATTTTCACATTATAGTAACTGTACTTTTGAAATATAGGCATTGAGAAATGTGCATAATTGTACAAAATTGTTTGCATATCTATTAATAAACTTACATGTTCTGAACTAGAAGAATCGTTTCCTTTATGTCATGAAACATCTGAAAATGTTACATATTTTGTGTGAAACATAACAAGGAAGCACACCACAAATTTGGGAAAGCTCTATACTAACTCTAGCCTCTCCAAAAACAAACAAACAAAAAAAAAACCCTGAGTGTGACAAACCATAATAGAACAAAAATTAACAGTTTCCAGAATGAGCAAAATTAGTTAAACTGCAGTCAAGGGCCTGGAGAGACAGCTTAGTGACTAAGAAAGGACTGGCCCTTGATACCCTCTTCTGGACTCCACTCGGATTCTCATACTCACGTGTGATCTTACCCACACGCAGACACACGTGTACACACATTAAGAAAATTAAAAATAAATCCTTATACCACAGTTGGCCTCTTAGTAGCAACATGAATTAACTTATCAACGTAAGTGGTTCCTAATGTGCTTAGCTAATGGTTCTACTTCTATGGCAGAGGTTTTATATAGTAAAATGATATATATGATTAACACTTGATATACACTGCAATGATGATAGATGATTTCTACCTTACACACTGGGCTAAGTGCCATAGACTGTTTCTATATCTCTCTGTACTTACAGGATAAACATATAAACACAAACCAATAAAGTACATTGGGTAGTAAAGAGAACATATTCCAGTAGAGACACTGGTAAACCCAAAAACTCTGGGCTCTTGTACTTACTAGCTACATGGCCATGATAAGCTATTTCATTTTCCTCCAATCATTCTCCTTTGAAAAAATAAGACAAGCCACTATTGTACATTTTTTGCCTCCAGTAGCATACAGAGTTCCGGAGCAATGAAGACTGTGAAACAGAGTTAAAGCTTCTAACTGAGCATCAGCTAAACTTCTCTATGTGCTTGTGAAATACACTAGTGCAATAGTGGTGAAAATGTTATTGGAATAACTAAGATCTTTTTTATTGGATTTAAGACCTACTGTGTGAGATGAAACCCGACTTGCCATTGCTACAATGGCCAAGAACATGAGACTAAATATGTCATGGACCAAAAGGAAAACCTACTTCTATTATTCTGCTAAAGAAACATAGCAATCAAATGGTTCCTAATGCCATACTGCTGTACCCATAGAGCAGAGTGATAGTCAACCCTCATCATTCAGTAAAGCTTCTTCTTATGGTAAATGGCAATGAACACAGATGCTCACAAAGGGAAAATAGACAGAGAATGAGATATTCAGTCCAGAGTGAGATGTCTTTATCAAACCTCTCTCCTCAAAACTCAAGGATGTAGAAGAGTCAGAAAGATTATAACAATCAGAGGTGATGGACGACTAGATGGGAACAATATATTCCAAACACAAAACTGTTTCACATATGAACTCACAGAGACTGCGACATGTGTAAGACCTTCATTAATTTCAAACCAGACAAAAATCTGAGCATGAAGAACAGGAAGTGAACACCAAGCACCAACCCTTCCTAAGAAGCTATTAGCAACTGATTCCTGCTGGAAAAGGGAAACTTAGTTTTCTACAATGGAGTGCTACTGGGCATGTCAACCACACTTGAGGGAAGGGCCCATGTCCATGCACAGCTGTTCAACATCAAATGAACTCGGTGTTTTGTTTTGTGAGATTTTGTTTCCTTTTGATTTGTTTCGATAATTTTTGTCTTACTGGTCTTTTGTTTGTTTGTTTTGATTCTCATTTTTTAAATGTTCATTTGTTAAGAGAAAGAATGTGACATTAGGAGGTGAGTAAACTCTGGGAGGAGTTGGGAGAAGGGAATTATGATCAAAATATATCGTGTGTATAAAAGGTTTTAAAGAAAATGAGACAAGAGTGATGGTAATAATATTGAGCAAATTCTTGACACAGTACCTGTCACAGTGAGAGTATAAATATTAGATAATCTTATTTTACAGATTAGGTAAGTTGGTTCAATAAATGTATTTATTCGAGACTGTATAGTTGCTAAGTTTGAACTGTAGTTGTAATTCAGACTCACTGCTCAAATACACATTTTATAGGTTTTCTTCTTTCTCTCTCCTCTTCTACTTATACTCTAGACTAATTGGACTTTTAGGTGATGGAAGGGACAAGCAGATATTCAACAGTGGGCTTCTCTCCTGGGTCTGATCATAAGCTAGCTCCCACTATCAACACTTCATACACTAAACTGGATTCTCTGGAGCTATTCCAGAGAACAGGGCAGAGACCTAAAACAAGTGTATCTTTGCCAGCCCTTGATTTCTTGTATTGATTGCAACCCACCAGTTACTGGAAATAAGCAGCAGGCTCAGTGCCCAGGAGTACTTGAGCACATACCCAATAGATTCCATAATACACAGTCCAGGCCCTCACACTATAATCTCTCTTTTCTTCCTTCTAAGTCACTTTTGCTAAATTTTCCCAATGGCTAGACTACAATGTAACCCTGTCTGTCATCTCACAAGTTAATATGTCATTATGAGAAATTAAGTTGGCATGTTGAAGAGATGTCTGTACTCTATACTCATTGCAGCATTTTTCACAATACCTAAAATATAGAAACAACTCAAGTGTCCACTGACTGGTGAATGGGTGAGGAAATGTGGTTCATATACACAAAAAAATATCATCCAACCATCACAAGGGATGAACTCCTGTCACCTGAACCAAGTGGGTGAAATTGAAGGATAATATGTGAACAGATAAACAGAAACATAAAGATAAGTAAATCTCACTAATTTGGAATTTTTAAAAATGAATCTCCTAGAAGTTGAGATGAGAATAGAGGTCTCCGGAGGCCCGGAAGAGTAGGGGATGGGGAGGATAAAAAAAAGACCAGTCAATAGGTAGTAAATTATAATAAGGTAGACAATGTTGATTAATATTGATTTATTGTATATTTCACAAAGGGATAGAGAACCCTGTAAGAGGACTAGAGAGATTGCTCAGTGGTTAAGATCACTGGTTGCTCTTTCTAAGGACCTGGGTTCAATTCCCAGCTACCACCACCTGCAACTCCAGTTCCTATAGCAAGAAGTTTTTCTGTCCCATCCAGGCCCTTTGGTCCAGACAAACTTTTCCTGTGTGGTCCTGTGGCTGCTTATAAATCATTATTCAGAGGCTTATAATAATTGCAAACCGTTTGGCCTACGGCTCAGGCTCATTGCCAGCTAACTCTTATAACTTAACTCAATCCATTTATATTGATCTGTTGTATTGCCATGTTCCATGACTTTACCTGTGTTCCATTATATCTTGCTTCCTGGGTGACAGCTTTGCAGCTTCTCTCCTGACTCCACCCTCCTTCATTATTATCCCTGCTTGGATTTCCCATCTGCCTCTAGGCTGCCTTGCCATAGGGCCAAAACAGCTTCTTTATGAACTAATGGTAATAAAGCATATTCGCAATGTACAGAAAAACATCCCACATCAGAATCCAGTGCCCGTGGGCACTATACACACATGATGCCCATACATACATACAAGAAAATTTCCGATATACAAAAAAGTAATAATGTTTAAAATTCTAAAAAGACTAGAAGAAAAAATTGTAATGTTTCTGCCACAAAAAATATTATAATTTTTTTAATCTATACTGACTCAGATTTGACTTGAATATTATATTTTATAAACATATCAAAACACAAATATGAATAACACAATTTCATCAGAATTTTTTCAAAGTTTTATTTAAGGTAGAGCTAATCTATCAATATTCTTTGTACCTTCCTTTATATTCTATTTATTTATACCAGGATTATCCACAATATCATAAAATGGAAAAAATGCCCTCAGTAGGCAAACTAAAGATCCATCTTGGTTGAGGATGCATGTGGGGCAAATTTCATGTACCAAATTTATTTGAATCTTAATGGTTCTTCAGGTAAAATTTCCCACTCAGTATTCTCTACTGATAAATCAGCATGAAGTTAAAATTGACAGCTAAGTTCTCATTTCATAAGGCCTCTGTCACACCCATTATTAAAAGCTATTAATTATTAGCTATTAATAGTAACTACTAATCTTTATATTTTATGTCTATAGGATCCTTTAATACATTTATCTGTTTATTATTTATTTGGAGAGTGAGAGAATACATCATAGATGAGATCAGCATGACACATGTATGGAAGTCAGGGGCAACTTGCTAGAATGGGTTCTCTTACTCTTACTCATGAGGGCCAAAGGAATCAAACCCAGGTCAGCAAACTTTTCAGTGAGCATATCCCCTGCTGCGCCATCTCACCAGCCCCTATCCTGCTATGTTAGCACATTCTAACTAGTTTTGAAACATACCTCTCTTCCAATATAATGACATCTGAGTTTCATTGGCACTATATGGGACATTCTGTTTAAACATGAGCTCAGAAATCTCTGAAAAAAAATCCACATTCAAACCATATCCAAATGTCCAGCAGTCTAGGAGCTAATGGATTCTTAGTAGCAATAAATGTTTCTAAATTCTATAATTTAAAAAAGCTAGCTTGTATCAGATGACTCCCTTAAGCAAAAAGCCTTCACAATCTATCTATCTTCATAGATACCTAAATTTTTCTGATTTTTTTCCTCAAAATTAAGATTTGAAAGTTGCTTTGAAGCTTGTACACTCCTCAGAAACCCTCATTTTCCAAGCATCGTCTTCTTTTGTATTAAAAGTAATGCTTTCTGATCAATACCATAGGCTTCTCTGTTACACAAATTCTCACTTAAGTGTGAGCAAAGTGGATGGGTTGGATCCCACAAAATGGCAGATGGACACCAAATGGGAAGCCAGGGCTTTGTTCACACTAAGATTGTTGACATAATCATTTTCTTTTTAAATGGAAAGTTCCATTGGAGACTCAAAATTCTCCTTGCCAAATTGAAAGGGACAAAGCAAGTTCAAAGAGAATTTCCAACTTTTGCAAAGGTTATTATGAACAACAGGAGTTTTTCAAATTATTTTTTAAAAATATTGTTGGCACTGTCCCTTGCAAAAAGTTAAAAGGCAAATGGGCTGAAATGTGGACCCTGAAACCAGCATGCTCAGGCAGAGAGATCCTGGCAGATATAGTCTTGAGACATAATTCTCTTGCTTTCCTTCTGCCTTTCAAGTCTGACGAATTTTCCTTTAACTCCCATACAGCAGTGGGGCTTGGTACTTGGTAATTGAGTCAACTAGGGTAGGCAGTTTCCTAGGAGCCATCAAGAAGGAACTGACAGATTAGCTCAGTTTCTGACTGTTTTATTCTTCCAGGGCACACTCAAGGCAGAAGCATAACTTTCAAAACATTTCATTCAAATTTTCCATTCATATACGCAATGACTAAATTAAACCCTTGACTCAAAACACGGTGGATAATTAAACCAATAACTACTATTACTGGTGACACAGTATGACTACTTAAGCAGTCTGTACATATACCTAACTGGAGCCAAAGGGTCAGACAAGATAAATTGAGATGATTCTTCCCTCTCCCCTTTTTTCAATTAAAAAAAAAAAGTAAGAACTTCTTATATGGGTACTGTGTCTATATCACTCTCACCAGGAGTAAAGCTAAATGGATCAGTAGGTTGTATATTTATGGGGCCAGTGATTCCTAAAGGCACCTGCAAGGAAGTTCAAGAGAGACATGGTTCTTCTTGTGAGGAAGCAGGTTCCCAGGTGAATGACCTTGTAATCAAAGAGTAAAACTATTCATCCTGTTTGACCACCTCATTATCTCACTAATACTTTCTTAAAGGTTAGGGAGGCATCTTAAGAATTTATTTCAGGAGCTACAGCAGGCATTGTCCAGATAAAGGGAGTTGGAAACAAGAACAGTGTTCTACAGGAAACCGGGGATTGAGGAAAATGGCTTCCTTTACACTTCCTGTTATAGGTAAGTGTTCTTGTGTCGGTCTTTTGCCATAATAAAACTGTCTCACCAAAAGAAAGTTAGAGGGCAAAGCATGGATTTCCAAATCACAATCCATCATTGAGGGAAGTCAGAGCAGGAACCAGGGAGGAACACTGCTTGCTGACTTACTCATCGGTTAAGATTAGCTAGCGTTTTGCTACCCACAGTGGCTATCTTTTGTGAAAACTTAAAAATTGAAGATACTCCCTCACAGACACAATCACAATCAAATCTGATTTAGGAAAAAAAATACTTAATAAATACTTTTCTGTCATGTGATTCTAGGTTTTGTCAAGTTGCTAGTGCTAACTAAGACAAGGAGGAACATGTAAAGAAGCTATCAGCTCACTGTTTGCCCAGCTGGCAGGTTCCATAGCTGAGGTTTGGATCTGGATCTTTCTGGTTCCAAAGCCAGTTCTAATTACAATTAGGTCTGACATGTGAAGGGATCGAAGTCTGACATGACCCTGAAACTTCACTGTAGTATGTGCTTATAAAACCTTAATAGTCCATCGGGAAAATCTATTAGTTACACTGAGTATTTTTAAAGTTATTATTATTATTTGTGTGTGTGTGTGTGTGTGTGTGTGTGTGTGTGTATGTGTGTGTGTGTGTGGTGTGTACAGTCTCATGCCTCAGCTTGTATATTCTTAAAGGAAATTTTGGAAGTTGGTTCTCTCTATTTTGCTTTTGAGGCAAAGTCTCTGTGCTGTTCCAACCACGGTGCATGTTCGAAGCCAACTGTCCAGTGAATTTCTCTATCTCTCCTGCCTCTGCCTTTCATCCACCAGAAAGAATTATGAAATTAGAAATTTATACCATGGTATCTTTTTAAAGTAGGTTCCAGGGATAAAACTTAGGCCATCAGTCCTTCTCAGAAAACACATTTACCCTCTCAACCAGCAAAGAGCTTTCTTTTTTAATGTTCAAAATACTCAGTAAAATAGATCAGCATTAACAAGATATGAGTTATGTGTTCTAGTTCAACTGGCAGACAACCATAACTCATGATCCAGATACCAAATAATCTTCAAGGACATTTCTAATTGTTAAGGAAAGAGCCTCCAAGGAAGAAAAGAAACTTTTCTTACTGCTGCCTGAATTTACTCTGTGTATTGAGGAAAATGCAGCTATCAAAACAATAATAAGTATTACACATTCTTGCTGGTGTAAGCACGTTTATATGGAGAGTATAACTTTGCTGAAAAGCAATCAAGATGAAAGGGTGAGATGGAGCCCTAGGACAGAAGTTTATAAACGTTTGGTCTGTTAGAATCGCCGGGAAGGAGTGTTAAGAATGTGTATCCCTGTGGCTGATTATACACATTTGGCTAGCAGCGGAGAATTCAAATTTCCAAAAAGCTCCTACATGCCTCTGCTCTTACTAATCCCAGTAGCATATTTTTTAGGAAAAAAAGGAAGAAAGTGGAAGCCCAAAAGAATATTAGACTTTTCTTGGCTGTGGACACCTACCTATGATAGGTTCATCCCAGGGCGTGGTCTCCCTCCTCTCACTGAAACTGTACGGTCAGCTAACCTAGGGTCGGAATTGCTGCCAGCCCATCACAGACTTGCCTGGGAGCTGTGAGCCTCCATAAACGTGTGGGACTGTTACATTTGTTTCTCTCGGGAACTTTTAACCAACTTAAGTTGACTCGAGGAGAAATGGACAGAGCCACAATATGTTGAAAGGAGACTTGAATTAATATGGGGATTTGATAAAGTCCAATTCAAGTCTTTAAATAGGGCAGTTGTATCTTCATGCACCAGTCAGTATGCTTTACTCGTACTGCTTTTAAAGAGAATTTTAAAATCTCTTCAAGGTCCTTGAGAGCCACATCCTATTTCTATTTCCTCTATACTCTGACCTCTCTTTAATACGTGGGGATTAGGAGCACATGTTACCTGTACATAATAATTAGGCAGCCCCATGAAGGCCATGTGACATTCCTTCAGTGGCTTCACAAAAGTTCTAACATGATATTACATCTCCAAGCAAAACCTTTAATAGCTCCACTTATCCTGTGTCATTTGAAAATCACATCACACCTACAGGACAATGAAATGTGGTCATTGTATGTGATTGCTTAATAATAAGCAAAGAATATCAGACTATACCATAGGCCTTCATAAGCCAAGAACCACATCTTCAACCATCCAAAAAACATGTGTAAGAGTAGAGACCAGAGCTCACAGACACATAAGCACCATCTTCAAACCATTGGGAATATCTAGTACAAATGTCTGTGAAATGAGTGGAATCGAAACTAAATAAGAATTTTCTTGAACTATCTCAGTCCCCGGGAACCTCATGTCTCAACAGAAACTATTTAATAGTAGCTAAGCTGAATTTTAAATAATTTGAAAAGTACTATTTCCTCATCAAAAATGCTTCACGCTTTGCTGGGAGCTAAAGAGAGATAGAGGATGGCTCATTTAGCCAAGAATGGAAGAGAGAGAGAGAGAGAAAACCGAAGCTTGGATTTCTCTGGCCATGAGTGTGGTTTTGGTTGTGCTGTGTTTACGCTTAGAAAGATGTGGCATCCCGTTTTTATTTCTCAAAGGGCTTTAAACGCTTATTAAAAAATGTTCTTTGAAATCAAATAGCTCTTTAAGGCTGTGTTTTGATGATTTGATTGTAAATGAATGAAAAAGCATATGGATTAAGTCACACATGGTTTTAAGGAATTACAGGCAAAAAAAAAAAAAAAAGTGTCTAACAAGACACATTGAGAGTTTACCAAATTCAGATGCTTGAAAGAAAGTCATGGGCTAGAGAAAAACAAAGTTTATTTTTTAATTGAAACAAATGTAAAGGCCTGTATGTGATGAGTTTGGCCACTGTGTCAGGCATCTTTGGTTACCATTTCGGTCCAGTATTTTCACGATACACTGTTCTGCACTAAGCCAACTCCACAAATGTTGGCTACAATCGCTATTCTGAAATAAAGGCGCTCAGGAAAGACAAATAGCACTTGGCCTCTAACCAGGGCTGAGATGCCAATCCTAAAATGGCTGTTGTTTTGTCATTAATGAATTGTCAAGTGTGAAGACACCACTGTTTCAGAATAAGCTAGCTTTGTTTCTTTGGGATCTTCGTTTAGCCACACTCCAAAGCTTTCCTGCGCAGAGTGAAGGAACGGGATTCAGCCGAAGAGATCTGGAAGAGGTTTTTATGTTTAGAAAACCAAGGAAGTGGGAAAAAACATTGAAGTTGGAGGGTGGAAGGGGTAAGGTTTCTTTATGATGAGAGAAAAAAATAGTGAGAGGGTGGCCACACTAAGCCTGGGACCTAAAAGGACACCGGAACCGAAATGCAGAGCCCGGTGCCAAAGCCATCAAGGGACTCCGCTGAGAGCATGCTGAACATGACCTTCTGCAACAGTCCAGTCCTGGGCTGTCCGGGTTGACACCGTGCGGGATGGTGCTCTTTAGATTCTTGGTTTATTTTTGCCCGTATTTTTACAGATTGTTTTTTCCAGATCCTGTCTGAGTTACTATATTTTAAAGATCCAGATTTTCGGCCAGGTCCTAACTATTGCTTTTACGGTGTGCTTGCTTACTTGCCGTGCTCTGTGGTGGTTAATGTTAATCATCAACTTGACAAGATCAACCAGCCACTCTGAAACAAGACTCGGGCACACTTATGAAGGATTATCTAGATTAAGTTAGCCGCTGGGCATGCCTGAGAATTTTCTGAGTTAGATTAATACAAATGGGAACAACCATTCTAGCTATGGGCAACATACACACACACCGAGGGGAAAATTCTTCTTTTTACATGCCTGTGTTGGTGTCTTGCTGAAGAATTGCTGTTTCCATCACTGGTGCTATCAGCCTTCCTTGATTTCAGAACCCAGATTTTTCAGCCTTTAGATATGGTCTGAAGAACAGTGGTCCTCCAGTTCTCCCGACTTTCAGCACCAGATTGGACCTGCCAAAGTGTCCGGCTTCATGAACTGAGCATCTAATAATATACTAAGATTAACAAACTTTTAAATACTAAGTCACCCCTGCGTTTTGATATAAATCACACTTGACCTAGTTTACTGGGTTTGACGTGATAAAGTCTACTCATTAATATTTGATTATTATTTTTGTGTCACTATTCCTAAATGATATATTCCCACTATCTTGAGCAATTAGCCTCATTTTCTTGATTTACTGTATCCTGATTTTAAGATGTTGTCACCTTATTCCTGTAAATGGTTAAAAGCTGAACACCCCCCCCACACACACATACACACACACACACCTTGCGCTCCTTTCTTGGTGACTATTTCTCCTAAGAATATTATTGTCCTGATGAAAAAAATCAGCTATTTCACTGGCATCTATTCTAGTAAATTTGTCTTTAAGGTTATTTGCATAGAGATGTGCAAATTTGTCTTTTTATGATATAAAAGTTTCCCTGTGATCAGCTATTTTCTCCTTCCAGTTCCTTATTTTGTGAGCTAAACTTTTTGTTTACTAACTTAACCATCCATTTCTCTATACTAATAAAATTTCTATGGAATTGGAACTACTACTTATTAACTTTATACACTTCCTTTGTTCTTTGGAATTGACTCTACCCCTTCACACGCTTTCTTTTTATTTGGTATATTTTAGTTGGGATTTTCTTTATTTTTAGCCTTTTATTTGCACTTACTAAGATGTTTGAATCTGTTGTTTGCCCTTCTGGTCACTGCCTTAACCATAGCTCCCAGATGTGGTTATGGAGTGTTCATTACTGTTTTTCAGAAATTCCATAACTTCTGTTTGTATTTCCCCTTTCACCCAAGATTTAACCCCATAAAACAGTTTCTAATACCAGCATATAAGAGTCTTTTGAGGTTTAATTTATTTGAAGGTCATATTTGTAGCACATTATGATCTGGGAAATTATTTCAAATATTTTTACTATACAAATGCATTGATATCTTCTTTATGATCTAAAATATAATTTTCTTTATGAACATAATATGCAAGTGTGCAAAAGGAATTCTCTATTGCCAGTGTGTAATATTCTGTATATATTCAAAACAACTTGGCCATTGGTGACTGATCCCTTCCTTTGTCCTATTGATATGTCTTATGTTTTAACTAAGATGAAAGTCTTTCACCAGCCACATGTGTCAGCACGTTTGTCATTTATGTTTCAGAGTTTCTGCTTTATAACACTAACAGTTGTGCAGCTTGACATGAAGGCACACGTAACTATTGTGTGTTGGTTGTAAATTGTGGGTTTGCTTTTCTTTGCTCTGATTAACGCTTTTACTGGCACAGAATCTGCTTTGTCTGGCAAGAGGTTCAGGTCAGCCTGGCATAGATTTGTTCATCAAGTTTTAGTCTTTTTAATTCTATTGCCTTAAGTACATCTCTCACAATCAGCATAAAGTTAATGCTGCTTCATTAGCCTCTCTTGCTTCTCAAAGGCAAGTTAAGCTTATGTCCAATTATTGACAATGTTAACCTACACTGTCTTTTTATTTACTGCATAATTCTCTCCCTCTTTCTCTCTCCCTCTCTCTCTCACACACACTTTCTCTCTCTCTTCCCTCTCTCTCCCTTGCCTCTTCTCATTTTTTCTACTTTAATTTTATTTTTTCTACTCTGTAAAAGATATAACTTCCACATACTTCCCTCTCAATATGCCATCAGCCTCGTTTTGTCTTACACCTATAATCAAGTTTTCTAAATGTTCAAAGCCAGTCCTCTTGACGTTTCCTTTTTCATTTCTCAGTTAAGAGAGGCTAATGGATAATATATATTTTTTGAAAGATCTGTTGATATTTATCTATGTGTAAGTTTATGCATCGTTAATATGCAAATGTGTAAGTATATGTATATTACAGTAATACAATATATCATAGAAAAGATTAATATTTATTGGGGAGTATATGAACACTCATGATACAAATTGAACCTTAAGACAATTCTTGGAGATAGGAACTGTCCCACAATGCATGATCCACTCTCCTAGGACACAGGAACAAAACAGGGATGAGCTTAGGGTCCTGGCAACAGATTCTTAATGGGGTCTGGCCATGCCCCACTCAGGCTCCCAGAACTCCAGAGAGATGAACCAAACACCTCTTGTTACATGTGTGTATGTGTGTATATGTGAATTTGTGTGTGTACAGGTAACTGCTAAGTACACAGCATGTCAGATCCTCTAGAACTGAAGCTATAGGTAGCTATGAGCCACATGGTGTGGGTGCTGGGATCTTCACCCATGTCCTCTGGAAGACAGTGGTGAACTCTGGTAACCACCAAGCCAACATCTCCTCAGACTGAAACCACGTTCCTTAAATGCCATGCTTGACTGGTAAAATTAGACTTAGTGTGATGTATCGTTCTCCTTTCTCCCTGATTAATTATGGGTTAAAATATTTGTGTTTCTATCTCTATTTTATTCTTATAGCATCTTCCTTAGAAAGTTTATCTTATATTCTTATTAGACATTAGGAGTTCCACTTTAATATCATCCTGTTCTGCCAAAAATAGTAAAATCTAGTTTCTCGAATGGACGACTTCTTTGATGCCTACCTTCTTTGTAGTCCTGAATGGTAACGAATTCCATATTCCTTTCCCCATCCATGCTACAAGGGAATATCTTTCTTTGTCTTCTTTCTCTCAGAAGTAATGCTTCTCCAAGGCTGCTATCCCCAATTCTGCTCACATTTCAGGTTTCCCAGCCTCAGATCAATACTTAGCTCTGTGTACACTTGGCTTTTGTTTGTTTTGGTTACTTGTTGGTCAGTTGGTGGTATTTTTAATCCAACCTGCACCACATCTTTCAGGTTACATTCTTCTAGCTAAGGCATCCACAGGCTAGCAGGTAGTAATAAATTTATTGCTGATAGACTACCGAGGCCATGGAAGATTGTGTGTGTGTGTGTGTGTGTGTGTGTGTCTGTCTGTCTGTCTGTCTGTCTGTCTGTCTCTTTCTTTTTATAAAGCCTCTACTATTCAACCCCTTCTTGATCTTAGAAACTACTGACCAACTCCTCAAAGCTCCACGTTGAAGTATTTCTTTGCATGCTGGCATGTGTATGTGTTCAAGCATCCCTTCATGGCTTATGTTAATGCTATCAATAAATCCTAAAGCGCTTCAAGCACTCTCCACAGCCTCTATTCAAAGCCAAGTAGCTGTCCAACACTTCCACCTCTGAAAATACATTTCCCGAAGAAGCCCTTGGGCTTAGTTTCAAAGTTCCAGTAAAATTTATACCTGGCTGGTCCCTGAGGATGTGTTCAGCCTTGTGTTTCCTGTTCCTTCTGAATGGTCCCTACACAATGCCCGAAAGCAGGATAAATTCCAAAGAAGATGAAAATCTCACTTGCTGGCTGCATGGGAAGAAGAAGCAAACACTCCTATACCCTGTGTGCAGAGGGACCCTTGACATACTTTATATAAATACGTTATTATATATTCTCCTAACTATATAAAAAAGTATATTAAAAGCTTCATACTTTCATGGGGTTGAGGTGAGAGAACTGAAATCAGCCTGGGCTACAAATTAAGTTTAGTCCAAGCTATGCTAGCCATTGAAAGTCTATCTCAAACAAAAACTGGGTTCACACTCAAATTCTTTTTAAAGTATTTATTTTGCTTATAAAATCTGAATAAAATCATGACTCAAAGAGAAAATATATTAAATACAAGTTAGGGAAAGGAAAAGGAGATGACATGGGAAAATGAATAAGACGCTGCCTCTAACATATTGCAGTGTAAGAACAGAGAAAATATTATCTATTGTTGATCAAAAGATTCTGCTTTAAAATCTCTTGTAAGCCTATTGGTCCAAGAGAGCTATGCTTCCTCATGAGAAGGGAAGGATAGAGCTGCTTTGGATGTAACCCACTGACTGACGAGTGTACATGAGCCCTGGAATCAATGTCAGCACTGCAACATGATCAAAAAGAAAATGAAAAGAATAATAATATAGAATTTAAAAGGAAATTAGGGTGTCTAGACATGGCACAGACAAATACACAATATGATGAAGCCACAGTCATAGCTCTAAAACATGTGAACTATCATCAGTATGTCTCAATGTGAAGCACAGAATAATATTAAAAGTACTCAAATGCTTGTACTTCTCTTTATTTTTATTTATTTGCATTTTGAAAGAGCTAGTAAAAGTGCTGAGTTTTGCAGGGAAGCTTACAGAAAGCTAAAAAGACACCATGTACCTGGAAACACACTCTGCTTAGATTATGGTTTTTAAAAAATGAATCTCTTAAAGGCTATCACAGAAACTGAGTTTAACATTATCAAAATTTTAATGTATGTAATGAAAGAAATAATTATTTATATTATATAAATAAACAACATTATAAAGCACTACCCTATTGTGTTTGTAAACTATTCTGTGTTTGAGGTCCTCCTAGTGACTTCATTGAGGGCCAGTGTCTGAAACAGCACTTTTAATAGGTATTGCAAATAGTGACCCCGTCTCATCTCCCAAGACTTCTATCAGGGAACAGACCAATCCTTGTTAATCATCTCAGCACTGTGTTGGCTTCAGCAATACAGGTGACCAAACCTATGTGAAATACAGTCACACGTCCCTGACATCCATGTATGCTTGCCTACTACTCTGTTGTTCTCCTGGTTATAAACTGTTCCCTAGCAACAACATTCTGGGATTTAACTGGCCACTCTTGTTCATGAATACCAGCTGTGTAACAGTGTCGGGAGGTATCAGAAGAAATGTGTGTGGATACTTTTAACCATGTGACTTATTAAAAGCCAGTGGGGTTCTTTCATGTAAGCCAGGCTGGGCTAGGTATGAACTGCAAAAAACAATGGCCAGCAGTGTGTCTTCAAAAGAACACTTTTTCTTCATGTTGCCTTTGATATACAACTGTCTTTGTATGTGAGTACTATCTAAAAACATCTTGGGCATTGTCACCACTGTGGATCTATAAACTGCTCCAAAGATATCTCTTATATTTATCACTAAAAGAAAAGTCAAGGGGTAAAATAGCATGTTCTATAAAATTAAAATTTCTGTTTTAAGTTTCCTTCACCTTAATAAGTATTTGTTTAATAATTTGAAATTTATGTTAATATTCAACAATTTTTGTTTTGATATACAATAAGTATAATACATCTTTGTGGTGTACTGTGTAATAATTCAATACATGTATAGAATGCCCTATGAACAAACCAGAGTAAATGGGCTTGTCTTGGCTTATTATGTTCTTCTCATAAAAGCTTTATAATTTCTTACTTTGGGTATCTTTGACCTCCTTCTAATGTTTCATAAAATATATAATAAATAGATGAAAACTTTACTCATCTTAACATACAATAAAACATGGCAATTTAATCTCTCTCTTTAGTCATACTTTTTAACCATTATCCAATCTCCACACCATTTCCAAGCAACTTTCCTGGCCTTTAAAAATTACTATTCTCTGATACTAGATCAACTATTTTCTTATCTTTAAAAAAAACAATTTATTTATCTTTATTTTATATGCGTTGGTGTTTTGCCTGAATGTATGTCTGTGTGAGAAGTCAGATGTCCTGGAACAGAGTTACAGACAGTTGTGAACTGCCATGTGTGTGCTGAGAATTGAACTTTGATCCTCTCAAAGAGCAGCCATTGTTCTTAACCACTAAACCATCTCTCCAGCCCTGATAGGTCAACTATCTTCAATCCCAGTTATGTGTGAAATCATGTGTTATTTGTCTTTCTGAGATACGTCTATCACATAAAATTATGGTCCATGCCTATAAGGTAAAACGCAAAGCAAACAAACAAACAATAACAAAAAGAGCCGTAATAAATATTGTAAAATTGATGAGTATGATGAAGAAAAGAGAACAATGTCTCAAACAGGTGAGCCTACACTAGTCTGCAAAGTCACAGGTGATTTCTGGAAAGCAGTGACATTCAAATGAAACCTTCACAGGGACACATATGTTTGGTCAAGAAAAAGTCACTAGAAAATAAAATAGGTAGATGAACCAAATCCTGGGGAGACGAGAAGAAATTACACCACACGCCTTCAGATACTTAGGAAATGAATGAGTGTGTGAGTGTTGACACGGTGTGGTAATTTGAAAGTAATTGGCTCCCATAAGCTCACAAACACTGTTGGGAGGTATGGCTGTGTTGGAGAAAGAGAATCGGTGTGTGGGGGGGTTTGAGGTTTCATATATGCTCAGGCTATACCCAGTGTATAAGTTCACTTACTTCTTGATCAAGACATAGAACTCTCAGGTTCTTCTCCAGCACCATCTGCTTGCATGCACCAAGTCCCACCATAATGATAATGGGTGAACCTTTGAACTGTAAGCAAGTCATCCACATTAGATGTTTTCCTTTATTATTTTAAGGAATAATTAATTAATTTTTTTCAATTTTATTTTCATTTAAAAATGTCATCTCCATAAATGTATCCCCCTGCTCCCCTTCCACTCCCCCATCCCAATCTCTCTAAGAGTGAGTTCCAGGACATTCAGGGTTTGTTACTCAGAGAAACACTGTCTGAAAAACAAAACAAATAAAAAGGAAGTAATTGAATGCTTTAAGTGTGGCTTTGATGAATCATATTAGTAGGAAGATAGAAGAGAGTGGTGCTGAGGGTAATTTGAGCTGTGCAGGCCTGGCCTAAGAAGTTTCAAAGGCAAAAAATGTTAGTACATGTCCTAGAGACTGTTATTGTAATATTTTGGCAAAGAATGTTGCTGCTTTTTTTCCTTGTTCAAAGTCTGCCTAAGGCTAAATTGAAGCATTTGAATTAATTCTGTTAGCAAGGGAAATCTCAAAACATCTTAGTACTGACTCTGTTGTATGGTTGTTAGTAGTTACACTTATGCAGATCTATAATGAAAAGGAGAAATTTGAGCAAGAAAAATATAAAATATACAATTTGAGGATAAAGGGGGCACCAGGAAGTGGAATAGAGCTTAAGTCTTATGTTCAAGATGATAAAACTGATTAATGAAAAGCCTGATAATAAATGAAAAAAGCTAGTGGTGGCCTCAGGATAAGACCTCACCCAACTTGTGAAGAGGAATTAAAGAATAGATTAGGTCCAGGTGTGGTGGTACATGCCTAATCCCAGTACTCAAGAGACAGAGGCAAGCAGATCTCTGAGTTCAAGGCCAATCTGATCTACAGAACAAGTTCCAAAACAGTCAATCTTAGACAGTAAAGGAAAGCATTAAAAGCATAAAGCTGGTGAAGATGTAATTGAATAAGAAGGCTATGTTCCAGACCCAGTAAGCAGCAGAACCTGGCATCTTTGGCCATGTGGTTCTGGCTTTAGAGTAAAGAATAGAAGAAAGGGGTTATGGAATCTCCCTCTAAGACTAAAGAAAGTCACCGAGGACAGGCATGTGTCAGAGGTATCCCTAAATGGAGGTCCAAAAAGTCATTGTATAAAGCTGTGAAGATAAAGCCTGGATTGCCTTAGAGACCTCAAAAGATGTTAGAGGTGCCAGAGTTATGGATACTTGCTGAGGAGGGCTGCTAACAGGGAGTGGAACCAGCCCAAGAAAAAGAAGTCTGTTGCAGTCAACAAAGCTGAATGGAATTAGAAATCTGAAGAGCATTTTGAAATCAGGCATAGAAATGCAGAGTTTGGAGTTTTCCAGTTTGTTTTGGGTCTTGCTTTGCTCCAGTATTTCCTCACTATGCTCCCTTCTCTACATTTTAAACTGGATAATGTATATCATGTGCCATTGTATGTTTGGGAGTATGTGATCTGTTGGGTTTTTTTTTAAGTCATTTAAAGTTAAAAGATTGCATTAATCTCAGAAGAGAGTTGGAACTTTGAGACACTTTAAAACACTGCTGAGACTGTAATAGACTATGAGGACTTCTGAAGTTGGACTAAAGGCATTTTACATTACGATACTGTTACAAGCTAATGGGGGCCAGGGAATGAAATATGTAGTTTGAATGTAATTGGCCCCATAAGCTCATAGGAGGTGGCACTATTAGAGGTGGCTCTGTTGGAGAAGATGTGGTCTTCTGGAGGGAGTATGTCACTGTATGAGTGGGCTTGAGGGCTCATATATGCTCAAGCTACACCCAGTGTCTCAGTTCACTTCTTGTTGCTTCTTAAGCAAGATGTAGAACTCTCAGCTCCGTCTCTAGTACCATGTCTGTCTGTATGCCACCATGTCCTGCCATGATGATAATGGACTAAACCTATGAACTTTAAGCCAACCCAATGAAATGTTTTCTTTTATAAGAGTTGTTGTGGTCATGGTGTCTCTTCACAGCAATAGAATACTGACTAAGACACAGGAGATACCTCTGAGAAACAGACAACATTTGAATTTTCAATTGCAGTGAGGACATTTGGATTTATGCAAAATGAAAATGAGAAGTAATGGAAAAGAGGTGGGGAAGATCCAATCAGGGAACACTGGTGTGGGAATGTCTTTCTGTATACTGTGAATATCAATCTTTAGATAAAGGAGCTGTTTTGGCCCATGACAGGCATCATAGAAAAAGTTGGAGGGGAAATCAGAGCATAGGTGGGAGAAGGGCAGAGTCAGATCAGATCGAGCCAGCCTCCAAAGAAGAAACATGTAAGGAACACAGGTGAGCCATGGGCCTCGTGGCAGACAGATTAATGGAAATGGGTTGAGTTAAGATGAAATAGCTATCCAGCAATGTGCTTGAGCCATAGGCCTAATAGCATGAACTTAATATAACTGTCTGAGTCCTTTCTGGGGGCCTAAGCAGCAGCAGGCGACTAAATGGTCTGGGGCTGCAGGTCTGTGGGTCTGGACCTCTGGCCGCCCGGGACCAGGAAACTTTATTGCAACAGAACACTGTCATGGGGTCTCTTTGGTAGTAGGTGAAAACTGTCTTGAAGGTGAGGAAGGGTGGATGAATTGCTGGTGATCTGCTACAGCTGGTAGCTATGAGGGAGGAGCAGTGTGATCTCCTGAGGTGTAAGCTCTGAAGATAACATTTTAGCTTCCAGAGGATGGTACGTCCACCCTTGGAACATCCCTGACTCTAACCCATATCTTTTGTCCAGTCACTCCTCTCTGTAATTGAGAGAGAGAGGAAGAGAGAGGAAGAGAGAGAGAGAGAAGTTCCACCTGGAACAGGATGGAAGTGACAGCAGAGAAGAAGACATCCCTGGAACAAAGACTCATCAGGACCCCAGTCAGCCCTTAATCTGCCCTGAACCACAATGAGAAGAGTACTCCTTTAATCAATGAGCACCCATAAACCCTAAAAGCCCAGTCTCCTTTTGCAAGGAAGACCTTAAAGCCATGTTGTATTTGATTACCTAAAAAAACACTCTCCACCACGAAGATCTAAGAAACAGCAGAAATGCAAAGCTAAGCATAGCTAAATGTCTTCTAGGAGACCTCTGACAGCACAGCTTGGGTAGGGGGAACCCCAGGAAGAAGCCAAAGTCCTTCCATCTGAAACAAGAGCAACCCCCCCCCCCACCCATGATGAGGACACCTAGACTCTAGCCTTTCATGGTGTCCCATGAACAGTACTGATCAACACCAAATGCTAAAACAGAATTATTCACAGCAGTCCTGAAAATGAAGACTGCCTTCAAGGACAGAAGCTGTGTTACCTGGACGTGGTTTTCCTGGATAAGATAGGTGAGCACTGGTTGCCAACAGGATGCCATGCATGTGTTTCAGACTTGGAGAGCTCTTGTCAAACCAGAATGTTCTGGATATTAAAAGAAACACATATCAAAGTAGCAAATGTCTTTGCTGAGCCCCCATGAAAAATCCAAAGCTCTACCAAGCTTATGCAGTGCTCACAGAAACTGGAAGATATTTATTTACATAAGGCCATTAATCATTGTTTTAAGAAAAAGTCAGTCTGACACTAAGCACAGTGGGTGAAAAAGTTTCACTGCTGTCTGATGAGGCCAGAGTGTGATTTCAGGGACTCAGATTATGAAAGGAGAGAACTGACTTCTGAAAGTTCTCCTCTGATGTCCACAGATGCCAGGGCACACACACACGCCAATAAATGAATACGTTAAGCGTAACAAATGTTTGCAAATAAGGTGGAAAGAGATAGAGAAACTGTGTGATGGTCTCCTCTGGCCTCTTCAGATACCACACATACACACACACACACAAATATATACATATATGCACATGTCAAAAAACCAAAGCACTAAAGCTGTATTAACTAAACAAATAATTATAAATATATGTAATTATATTTACAAATATACACTTTTATACATGTCCTATTGGGAGGTCTTGTATTTAGAAATTGTTTTCCCAATAATTTGAAATGACCCTAATCTAGTGACATTCGCTTCTCTCTTAGTGATCACTGGCACTTTAGAAAAAAAAAAAAAATCTATTTGTACTCACTGACATCCCCTTCCATATATATATATCGTTAAGACCTCATTAGAACCCAGAATTCTTTGTTCTTGCCATTTCTTGGCCACCAGATGAACAAGTGAACTCACTCAACTGGTCACTAGAAGAGGGGAGCTTTCTTACATTTCCTTCTGCTTGAGCACATCATTGCAAAAGAACCGTGAAAACTAAAGACAGTAATTTCAGTCATTTCCTATACAAAGTCAAGTTCAGGTCATGTACTCTTACACTCTGGCATTGCTCTGAAGAATATGGCACAGACATGATCCTGGGCTCCTCTCTATGCCTGAAAACCATGAAATCGTTAGCTTCCCAACTCTTCAAACATGAACACTGGGAAGCTAGACATTTTGTAAGAATCTTAACTTTCTGAGCTTTCCACGTTATGAGAAAAATCACAGTGGTCACACACAGAAGCTCCCTAAAGAGAGATGTCCACATAGCCCAGCCTGATCCAGACACACCAGTCCAGGTACCTGACATAGTGAAAAGTTATTATCACCGTCCAAGAAATACAGTAGATAGAGCCAGCCCCATTTGACACCAGCAGCCTAAAATGAATACTGAGCATAGCTAGTCAACAAAATTCTAATAAAAAGCAACAGAATACTCTTTACAGTCACTATGCTTGGATAAGTTTGTTTTTAGTAGTAGATACTAAAAGTCATGCATTTTTGCCAAAAATCACTGCACAGTTTTCAAGATTTAAATTCTATACCTTTGGGATGTGAAATAGAGTGGTCCCCAGCCATGCACCTATTTAAATCAGAATTAATTTGTTTAAATTATATTTAAAAGTCGGTTTCTCAGTCATATGAGACACATTTCCCAGGTTAAACAGCCAAAGCACTGCTGATTGCCACTACATGCAACAGAGCAGATTACAAAATGTTCCCAATTACCGTAGAATGTTTTACCAGAGATCAGTTACAACCAACCCAGAGCTCTGCCCACATTTCTACATAGACCGCTAAAGATGAAAGGAAGCAGCCACCATGTATTCTACCTTCTCGTGCATAGAACTGGTCAAACCACGTCCTGAAGCCTGGGTCTAACTGAACTGAACTGAAAAAAAATATGGTAAAGTAGGCTCCAACTAGAAAGAACGCCGGTAAACTTATCCAGGGAGACTTGTGAAGAAAAGCTCTTACTATTGTCCTTGCTGCTAATTATGCCCCTCCCCCCTCCCCCGCCCGCCCAGCAACAACTGATCTCAGCGTGCCACTAAATTTGAGAGTGGATCTAAGAGGCACGAACTGAGCCCCCGCCAAGCCGAGGCACATGCGATAATCAGAGGCGGTAGGCAGAATTCACGGAGGTTTTGCCTGACAGAGAATCATCATGATATATCAACTGAAGAACAAGGACCGGATGGATACCTTGGCACAGAGCCACAGAAAATGTTGCTTCTCATCAAAAAAGGTTCTTTGTTCATTGTGGGAAATTCTGACCTACATGGATATGTATGTGTATGTCCACATGGGGGACCCACAACAGGAGACTAGACAGACACAAACCTCAGATACACACATGCTACCCCTTCAAGGGGACATAAGTAAGAAGCCATCTTTAAAAGAGCCCTGGGGCAAGTTGATACTTGCTTTTTTATAAGTACATACTAAGCTACATAATTTCAAAGGGGATGAAGTTTTAATAGCATATGATAAAAATAAAGTTTAAATTATGTGTAAGGTGAAGATTCCTGACATGGAAATGTAAGATAAAGGAATGTCATTTTTCCTATGACACATATGTTTACTTTGTCCCTAGATGGGGGAGGAATGCACTATAACTATACGTGTAAACAGATACTGGAGCTCAAAAGTAGAGCGTGGAGGCAACATTGCTCAACAGCTAACATTACAGGCCTTTTTTTTTTTTTTTTTTTAATAAAAAGCATTTTAAAAGTCTATTAGTGAGATGCTAGAGAATTTTAAAAGTTATTTTGTTTGCTCCATAGGATTTAGGAGAGAAGGACATAGGAGAGGCCTTAGCTATGACATTCTGATTAATCACAATTACCTGTATTTCAACACAATTAGCTATGTTTTAACATCATGGGAATCTCGTCTCTAATGATCTTTATAACTTCCATCTCCATGCAGAAGACTAGCCATGCAATGATCAATGCACGTCAGAGCCCAGACAGCAGGCTCCTATTACCTTAGGAAATGGGTGTGATGCAGTGGTTGTAGGTAAGGCCTACGTGGGATTCAGGAATCCAGTCAAAAACACAAATGCCATCCCGTCATATTCAAATACTCAAAAGTTTCTCTTGCCTTTACTGAAGTTAAAAGAGGTTTTTATGATAGGCAAAATAATTGCCTTGGGACTTTAAAAATTAATTTTTAAATAGCTTTGAGCCTAAATGAGGCATGGAAAATTTCAACCTAAAAAATTTAATTTAGAGAAAGTTACTGGCAGATGAAGAATCTAATGGAAACCACATTGTAGACACTAGTATATATGAGCCATTACTAAATACACTGCTTTATATGAGCAGATATGGTGAACTTTATAGAATGTTCCACAAAGTTATGGAGATCAGATATAAGTATTATCTTGAAAATGTCCACTCATGTTTTCAAAGCATTTTAATCTTCATAAATGAAAGAGCCTATCTTTCCTTATCAAAGACATTTAATACAAATTTGTCAAATTAAAATGAATCTGGATTGTATTACTTTAAATTTAGGGATAATCTTACCAGTACTGTGATTAGGGTAATCTGTCTCAGCTACAAAGAAAACCCCTGATTTCCCTAAATAGTTCAGGCAAGATGTTAGATATAAAAGTCAGCACACTTATACTGAAACCAAGTCTTTTCAATTTCGTGGCATTTGCATATGAAAATGTTGTTGATAACAATAACAATGCTGTCAAAACAGTGTTCATCTATATTCAGGGAGTTAAACATCCTTCCTCCTTATTGTCAATAAAGAAAAGGCAAGGAGAGGAGGCATAGGAGCCTGGTGAGGACAAGTTATCATTTGCTTCTCATTTGGTTGGACATCACCCATTCCCAATAATGAGAACTGTTTGCACCTAATATAGAGACACTGTTGGCATTAATTTGAAACACAAAGAACTCATAAAGTTTCACAGCATGAGAACGGAGTGAAATCTGGGATGTTTGTTTATTTACCATTACCTCTCAGCCACCTTAATAGTGGTATTTAGTGAACAATGATTGAATTTTCCATGAACGATTAAACATCAGCATTGTCATATCACAAGAGAGAAGGTTAAAGCAGTAGTACGCCATCACCTCTGTGCTATCTGGAGATAATGAATCCTGAGGACGTTCACGTCTGTGAGATGTGTGTTGGTCCTTAAGGAACTAGTGAGAGAACACAATACACTTGCTGCTGAAAGCTTAACTAATCAGAAGATACATCAGGACAGACTTCCCTACTGTCTGCAGAACCCAGACAAAGACACTAATGATCCCAGGAACACATTGATTGTAGTTACCATGGAGACACAGGTCTTCCTAGTTGCGGGAAATGGAAGGGTTAGGGTTATAGCTCAGTGGTAGAGTGTTTGCTTTGCATGATAAGGTCCTGGGTTCAGAAAAGGATGGGGGGGAGGGGAATCAAGGAAGAAGAGTGGGAGGAGGAGGAGAAAGTAGAGAAGCAGGGACTAGAAGGGTCCTCCAAGATTTGGCCTTATGTTAAGTGGGTTAAAAAGTTGTGAAGAGAATTTAGGGAAGTGAGTGGGGGTGGGTGCTGTCAGAAGGTGAGTATAAGTCTACGGCTGGTATTATGGTTCACGTCTATAAGTGATAGCAAAGTGAAGGCTAAGCTGTATGATAAAGAAGTAATCTCTCACAGTACTAGAATATCTTAGGGTTTCTATTGTTGTGGTGAAGCACCATGACCAAAAGGAACTTGGGGAGGAAAGCGTTTATTTGACTTACATTCTCACATCGTAGTTATCATTGAAGGAATTCAGGACAGGAACTCAAACAGGGCAGGATCCTGGAGACAGGAACTGATGCAGAGGCCATGGAGGGGTGCTGCTTATTTGTTTGCTCTCAGGACCACCAGCCCAGGGATGGCACCACCGCCAATGAGCTGGGGATGCACCAACAATCACTAATTAAGAAAATGCCCTACAGACTTACCTATAGCCCACTCTTATGGAGGCATTTCCTTAACTGGGGTTCCCTCCTTTCAGATGATACCATCTTGTGCCAAGTTGACATAAAACTGGCCAGCACATACCAGGGAAACTTCCAGGAATCCACAAGGCGACCCAGAGAAGACTCCAAGCAATAGTGGAGATGGTCCCTGAAGTCGCCTTCCCCTGTAATCAGTATGGTGACCACCCTAATTGTCATCATAGCACTTTCATTCTGCAACTGATGGAAGCAGGTACAGAGATCCATAGCTAAGCACTGGGTCAAGCTCCCAGTCCAGTCCAAAAGAGGGAGGAGGGACTATATAAACAAAGGGGTCAAGATCATGATGGGGAGACCCATAGAGGCAGCTGACCTGAGCTACTGGGAGCTACTGACTCTGGTCCAGCTGGAGAACCTCCATAGGACCAAACCAGGCCCTCTGAATGTGGATGACAGTTGTGTGGCTTGGGCAGTTTGTGGGACCTCTGGCAGTGGGACTAGGAGGAACCCTTCCCTGTGGAGAGATGCCTTGCTCGGCCTCAATGGGGGCTCAACTTAATATTTCAGACTTTGTTGGGAGGCCTTACCCTCTCTGAGTGGATGGGGAGGTGGGGTTGGGGAAAGCTGGGGAGCGAGTGGGAGAAGGGAAGGGAGAGGAAAATTGTGCTTGATATATAAAATGAAAAATGAACTTATAAATAAATAAAGAAGATACATATTTCTGCCTTGTCAGATCTGGAAAAGGTTCTTGTGCTCAGTCACGACTCCAGGGAGTTTCTGTCTTCCTGCTTACAGCCCTGCAACTTGCTTCTAGTGTTACTCTGTGGAGTCGCCTGTGCCCCTGGACACCACCAGGTCAGCTGCTGGCAGTCTGAAGGCCACACGGAGACAAAGTCTTCCTGAAATGACAAAGACTTCCATAGCAACGACACTGAAAAGGCTAGAGAATTTTTTTATTTTAGCACAACCAAAAGCTGATGAGATATTTTAAACCTGAATCTAATTACTCTTCCTCCCGTCTGGATATTCCATTAATAGATCAGTGAGGGTTGTATAAGCACTATGTTTCTAGAATAAAGATTTTTTTATGAAAATTGATACCTACTGACAATCATAATCTGATAACAAAAATTAAAATGTAGTTATATTAATAGGGTATAAAATTGGAAATATTTTGTGGTGATATATTGTATACCTAATAAAAATAATATGTCACCACATAAGTGGGAAATAGTTACGATTTTATATATTTTAAAAGCTATTGCTTTTTCTAAATATCAAAACTGTATAGAAATCAAAAGGTAAAATAAAGCACTAGTTAATATCAGAACAGCAAATTTAAAATTTTCACACAAAAATTACCTAAATGAAAAATCTAATTGAATATTTTTTGAACTATGACTTGAGATCGGCGCCATGAATGTCATGCACCAACCATCCTAAGCCACTCAGGAGACTGAGAGAGGAAAGTCACACCACTGAGCTCACAAGCTCAAGATCAGCTCAGACAACATAGTACAAGCCCCCAAGTAGGTGAATAAAAGTTATTAAGTACAAGTATGTCTTATAGAATAAACCTATAAAAATTAAGCCATTTGCTGCTCTATGACTGCCACCCTTCAGCAGTGTTACTATATAGACCTATATGCATAAAACTGTGATAGGGACCTTAGTTGAAGTAAGAGCTGGGGATGGAAACCCATCCTCACAAACTGTTAGTGCTACGCTGCTATTTTCACAAATTGAACATGAGGAAAATGGGTTCTCAGAACGAATAGGAAATTGGATTGACTGCACTTGTATCCTCTGAAGCGGGGGAAGGGTGATGAGTTGATTAATTTGTCTTGTCTTACCTAAGTACATTGAACATGCAGATTCTTCTGGCAAGCTGACCTAGAATTCACCTCTGACGTTGGCAGCTGGACAGGCACATGGGCTACAGACAGAGGCATTTTTGTTAGCAGATGGAGGATAAGCCTTTGTGGGAAGCATTTCACTGAAGCATGACTGTACTAGTCATGAGGGTAGATATCTCTGCCCACAGGTCATGCTATAACCTCCAGAATGGGGGGAGGAGTGTCGTGTGCCCATTAATATGTTAACTTTCTATATCTGTGATAAACCAGACCTCCACAAATTGCAGGGGTTCCGATTGCTCAGACTTCACCAGTGGATCTTTCTCGTATCGTTCAAAAGCACCCAGTTTGGCTGGAGAAAAGTACCCACGGGGACCCAGGCAAAGGCTGAATCTTTACAAAACTGTAAGAATGGAAGAAGTTTCCCAGAGGAAAGGAAAAGGGGGATTTGGGAGCTGCAAATCGAAGGTCACAGAAAATAAAAGGCAAGAGTGGGGAGACGAACATAAGGGCCGCTCCGCTTGGCAATGCCAACCTTATATAACTGTGCTACTGGGCACGTGGTAAGTCACAGGCTTGGTTCTCTCTCCACTGAATTGCTGCTTTCAAGGGACCGCTGGTCCTCAAGTAAAGCCATTTTCTCTATTCACCTTATAGACTATCGAGGTTTGGTAGGAGAAATTCAAATCTCATTCATTCTTGCCCCAATACATACAATTTTACATTCTTTAAGATGTTGACACTTTGAAAAGGTACACTTGGCCTGGGAAGTAGCTCAGACTACTGTGAATAAAATGGATGAAGGGTTCATCACACCCCAATACTTCCTCTCCCTCTAGAGGTCTACAGACTCCTGTAATTAAATTTCAAAACATGTAGGACAGATTCCTCAGGATAAAATGCTGTCACAAAGTGTTGTGACAATCATTCTTCTCAGAGGTCACCAGAAACTACCTCAAAATACCTTTCTCTAGATATTAAAATTTTCCATTCTTAGAACTCAGTGGCTAGAATTGTGGGGATATTTTCAAATATAATAAAAATAGTCTGAGAGATCTACCCACAGTCAGTCTAGGAGGATTACACAGCAGTTACCCACACCTTTAATCCAAGCACGGGGAATATCCCAGGAGGGGTGACCTACGCCCTTAAATCCAATCTGAGTTTGAGGTCATCTTAGTTTACAGAAGGAGTTCCAGGCTCCCAGGCAGGCAGTGGTGATGCCACACTTTAACTGATCGAAGAATGTATTTAAGGCAGTCATAGAAAGACAGAGCAGGCAGAAGAAGCTATGGCTCCACTGTTAGTCCCAGCACTTGGGAAGCAGAGGCAAGAGAGAATCTCTGTGAATTCAAAGCCAGCCTGGTCTTCAAAGCAAGTTCCAGGACAGCCAGGACTATTACACAGAAAATTCTGTCTGGGAAAAAAAAAAAAGACAGGAGGAGGTGGATCTGTCCTCTGATATCTCTGACTGTTTTTATTATATTTGAAAATATCCCCACATAGAATCGATATAGTTATATCACCTACTAACACTGAAGCCATTTTAGTTTCTGTGAGCTCACTATTTGGTGTTTATAGAAGGTTAAATAGAATGTGTCTATACTGTGAAATGATACACGCTGTGCTTTCTATTGAGAGACTCGGAGACTAGTCCCCAGTTAAAGTCATTGCAAAGTATCGTAAGTTTCAGAAATGAATGGCAGATATTGAGGATATCCCAAAGATGACCTGGTCTTGAAAGAAAAAGATGCCAAGTTTCTAGAAATCAGTGTGCTTTGATGTTTTATTTTCAAATCTTGATACTTGGCTTCATAAAAATCACAAAGATCAGAAAACAAAAGATTTCTCTCTTTTTTTTTTTTTCCTTTTGAGTCAGCAGACAAGACACTGTACTGATCAAAGTGTTCATCACATTGTCTGTATTCCCGGAGAGGCCAGTGGCTACCAGTGGCACAGCTACAGGCTGGCAGTAACTGGAAGTCCAGTGGTGATTCGGGCCCTTCCTGTTTGCCATGTGCTGAGGTTGTATTCCTGTTTAAGTACAGTTCTGAGCCCCGCCTCACCTTCCTTGCCAGTCGGAAATGGACAGACATTAATGTGTGCTAAGGTAGCATTTAGAATAGAATGAAGTATTCAAATGAATGACCCACTTGCCAGGTCACTGCAAAAGAAGACAGAAAGTTACTGTCCCCATTTGGTGGCGCATATAGACTTTGATGCTGCTGAAGAAACACACAAATAGCAAGAATCACTCTTCAGTCAAAGCAGAATGAGAGAAGAGACCCTGTGACGTGAAGGAAGAGACGTCTACTTTTAAATAAGTCAGTTCATAAAGATGGATCTGTCTAAGCCATCTGAAAAATAAATGTATTTACTTCAAACTCACTGCAAAGGTAGATGTAAGTTTTTAACTTACATATGTATATATGAATATTATAATGAATTGGGCAAGAATCCTATCGTTTGTTGCTGTCCACAGCATGGAAGCAGAGTGATGAATTGGAGAGGTTTACAATTACAGCAAAGTCAATTCCTACACATCCTTTCCCTGTATTCATGTACCAAATACACCAACATAAATTGCACCGCAGGAAGCCAGTGGCAATCTATGCTGAAAAACATCTCTTCCTTCTTTCTCACAATAAGAAAAAGTTTTCATAGATATATAAGAAACCGTGTTTATGTATGAACTTTTGTTTTCAAAACAAGGAACATATACGTGGTTCATGCCTTTAATCCCAGCACTTGGAAGGCAGAGGCAGGATGTTCTCTGTGAGTTTGAGGCCAGCCTGTTCTACATAGGAGGTTCCAGGGTAGCCAAAGCTACACAGTGAGCCCCTGACTTAAATAAAATAAAATAGAACATGTAGACATAGCATACACATTTTGCATATGTTATAATATATATATATATGAGTTACTTTTCCTATCACACACTCCACACATAAAAACTAAAGCACACAAATAAAACATACTTTTTTCCCTTACACATTCAGATTAATGGCGTCCAAATGAAAGCTGTACTTTTTATGAGCTTCTAAGTTTAACAACCCCTTTAGGCATAACAGTAAGATGAGAGCGGACCCCGAGTATAATGTCACCCACGTTTGGAGGCACCAAAAGCTTGCCAGTGACATGAAACATCAATGAATTTCACAGATATAAAATCAAACATTAAAAGTCAGACCAAAGGACACATGCCATACAACTGCTTTTATATAAAGTTTTACAAGCAAGCAAAACTTAGCTAATATTGAGGGGGGGGACTTAGATGATAAAACTATAAATAAAAGCAATATTGTGGTATCCACGGCAAGAAACAGGGAAAGGCTAACTGGCAGGGGTGTGAGGGCAGAGTTCCAGCAATGGCAATATGAGTAAACTGGACTTTGCTTTGTTATTAAAAAAAAAAAGAAGAAGAAGAAGAAAAGGGAAAAGCTATGTTTGTGGCTGTGTGTAATTTTCTATGTAAATTGACTGATAATGTGAAAGTTAGAAATAATAACTTGCAAAAACAGTTGTGTGTGTGTGTTTTAAAGACAGCCTAATGCTCTCTGTTATATTAATTCTACCTTTAAGAATCTATTCTTAAAGGCGGTTATACTCTTTCGGAAGCTTTATCCTAACCAAGTGTCATGGCTTATGCCTATAATTTCTGGCACTCGGGATAATGAAGCAGGAGGATTGCCTTCAGTTTCAGGACAGCTGGACTTTAGCATAAGCCACTGTCTCAGAAACAGAAGTCTTCTCTCTAATGATCGATGGTAAAGCAGTGGCATTTTGATGATGAACATAACTTAAACCCCAACAATAAGGAAAGAGCCGGAGTTCACAAGCTGTCAGAACTAAAGAGACAATATAACCGTGGCCAAGAATTTTAAACACCTGTTCACGGAAACAAGCCTTGCAAGCACACATCAGATATCAGCGGTGCATTTTCAGTGAGATTGTAACTGATTTCTTGCCTTACCTGAGTTCTCTACTTTACCATAATCAGCCTATTCTAAATGAAAATTTACAATGCACTGTCTTGTGGGTCTAGCAGAATTTTCACACAAAACTGTGAGTTCCCGAAGTCTGTTTATAGCTCGCTTGGCATAGCGTTATCCTGCATGCTAATTAACATTTTTAAATATTCAAAAATTCTTTTAAATAGAAAATAGAGGCTGTGTGGGCACTTCTTTCAAGCTTCCTGTTAGCCACAAAGGAAAGAAGTCCTTGAACAATTAAAGAAATGGAGGCACAGTGTTTAAGTAGTTTGGCCCGTGACAGATCACAAAATCAAAGGATCAGAATCTAAAACTTTTCTTGCCAAATCTAAATTCCCAAACTCAATGAATTCTACCATTTATCTGTAAGGAGTTATATAATCAATATCAGCTACAAATAGCAGTCATCCTTGTCTAGAAAATACAGTGTAGATGGCCAATGGTTCGATCCAACACAGCAAGGCTGATGTTATGCTACCCAGTGCTTCTTAACATAATACAGATGCATGTGAGGATCTATGTAGAAAATTCACACACAAATATGAATGCAAACATATGAATGGATTGGTTTTTTTTTTTTTAGTTAATTTGAAAGGAGCATAAATTTTATGTAACCTATTTACGTATCCCAGGTTTTGAACTCTGACCTGTATGGATATGAATGCAGAAATCTATAGGCTAGTGGTGAGTCTGAAAGGCTAGAAAAATACTGCTCACGTACCCAGAGAGTAACCAAAGCAAACACCTTCCCTCCTCAAACTTTCCTAAACCCCCATGATGAAGAGAGTGGAACAGGCCATGTCTGACCACCATGAATTTTTCAAAGATGGCAGACTCGGGGGTCTCACACTCCTGGAGATCATGGGTAAACTCTGACAGTCTTCCACACTAGCTAAAAAGGAGGCTGTCAGCTCTCTTTGATATTACTTCTTCTCTGTACATAGTCTGGACCGAGATGGATGAAAGTAGAAATATAGGATTAAAAGTGATGAGACAGCTCCAGGCACAAGACCAATGTTTCTTGCTTAGATCTTCCTTGGCAAGTGGATCTGAAAGAACAAAGGAGATCCTCAAAGCCCTGACATGCTCCTTGCCAAGGAGCTTCTAATACCACTTGGGACTAGATCATCATTCACACTTTAGGTTCATCTTCCCATCCCAACTCCTTATCCCAAAATAGACTCCATGGATTATGGCAATAAGCCTCCCACCCCTAATCTTTATCTCTATAAGACTCAATGACTGGCTTAAAGTTGGTGGTATTTATTGTTATAAATATAGTTAGAATCCCTAGGTTATAAATATACCTCGAATCAGAGTGAGTCAACTCCTTGGTGTTATAGCACAGAGATGGGTTATAGACAGAGACCAGGCTGCTGTCCCTCAGCTGATGTTCCCTCTGTATCCATGTTCCAAATCATCTTTTCCCACCACTGGGTCACATCAGAGGGGCCACAGGTTCTGACTAGGAAACAGGACAACTGCCAGCGAATTCAGTGAATATTTATAAATTCCTTTCTGATGTGCCAGAAACCCTGAGTGAACTACGTCCAGATATTTTATCTCACCAAACCACCAACCTCTCATTAAATAGGCAAGATAATGAAGAAGAGACTTTCTTTTCATAAGAACGCATTTGGCTTTGCCTCATGTTGGGGAGATAGAGTATCTAATTCAGAATCTTGCTGATGTAAGCTTCCTATTACAGCCCACTCCATCTTAGCAACCAGGGACATTGTCAATGTATAAGTTTAAAAGCAAGATTCCTTGGCAACACTTTGCTGGGTGATCCCTTTCAGATTGTTCTCCATGTGTCTTAAGGACCCAAGAACTATGATAGCAGCAGGTGTGACAGTCACAGCTTTCTGTAACTTGTTTTATATAAAACAGGGTTCCAGTGCTTGGTTTACATAAACTGGGAAAGCTGCTCTGGGAGTCACAACTGTAAATAATGTGGATAAGACTAAATAGGAATAAAATTTCAATACCTGCTTTGGCCCAGGCACAGAAAAATTGATTTGCATCGTGAATACTGAGCTGGCAGATTAAGAAACACAATGTCTTCAGTTGTATTATACTACAAAAAACTAACTTTAATCTCAGAGAATATAAAGTATAAGATATCTATCTTAGTTAGGGTTTCTATTGCTATTACAAAACATCATAAACAAAGGGAAAATTGGGGGTAAATGAGTTTATTTGACTTACACTTCATCGTTCATCACTGAAGGAAGTCAAGACAGCAACTCAAACGGGGCAGGATCCTGGAGGCAGGAGCTGATGTACAAACCATATAGGGGAGCTGCTTACTGGCTTGCTTCCCCTGGCTTGCTCAGCCAACCTTCTTATAGAACCCAGGACCACCAGCCCAGGGAAAGCACTGCCCACCCTGGGCTCCCCCACTTACCACCATCAAGGCCCCTTTTTCTCTGATGATTCTAGCTTGTACTGACCCCTTGTCAACTTCTGGGCTGTAGTGTGCTATGCTGATTGGGTGTCTGCACTAAGCCTGGCTAGCTCAGTGAGTAGAGCATGAGACTCTTAATCTCAGGGTCATGGGTTCATGCCCCACATGGGGCACCATTTGTAATAAAAAGTTTCTGGCCTGTCCGCCCTGTGGTCCAGACCTGCAGACCTGCAGTCCCACAGAAACACACAAATGGTTATATTAATTTCATGCTAATTAACCTACGACTCAGACAACATCCCTTCATTTCTTATTTATCTCCAAGATCTCACATTAAAACTATAATTTTAAAAGTCCCACAGTCTTCACAAATTTAGTTTTTTAAATTTCAGTCTCTTTGAAATATCCAGTCTCTTCTAAAAGTTCAAGTCTTTCATCTGTGGGCTCCTTTCAAAGTCAAGACCAGGGAACCATCACAATCTGAATCAAAGAAAACCAACTGTAACAGTATAAATAACTTACATTCCAGCTATCTGGGATCCACTCACCATCTTTAGACTCCTCCAAAGGGCTGGGATCTCTTCTCCAATTCTACCCTCCACAGAGCATATAGCTTGTCTCTCACTATTGATGCTTCTATTCTTGGTGATCATCCCAGAGAACTGGCATCTCCAAGATGTGGGTCCTTTGCTACAACTGAGCTGCCCTTTGACCAGTAGGCTCTCACAGCCTCTCTTCATGGTGCCAATCCTCAACTTCTTTGCATAACCCCTTTAATCCTAGGCTTTTAACTGCCACTAAGGCTGCAGCTTCACCAATGGCCTCTCCTGGCCTCTCTCAGTGGCAAGCCTCAGCTGCTCTCCCTGACCCCTTCAACCATCAAAAGCAGTATCATCTGGGTGACTCTTACACATTATCAAGTCTGGCTGCCTCTGGAACACACCTTCTCTTTGCTCTTAGGAAACATTTCCCAGAAAATATCACCAGTGATACTGGTCATTTTTTTAATCACCACTGTTTCTTAGCTCCAGCCAACCAGCATCAAACATCCCAGCAAAGCAAAGTTTCACTTTAGTGTTTCTGTCTTGTTAATCACAGCTGATTCTTCGGCCTCAGCTAACCTGAACCACAAGGTCATAATTCAAAATAACAAATGGCCCTGATATAGTCTTTAATCTTCCTTCTGAAGTATCACAAGCCAGGCCTTCATCTCCGTACTGCTCTCAACATCTTTATCTTCCAAGCTCCCAAAGAGCATCCACTGAGCTCTTAATACTCAATGGTTCTTCTAGCCCCAAGTTCCAAAGTCCCTTTACCACCCTCCACTGAAACATGGTCAGGTCTGTCACAGTAATACCCAACTCCTGGTACCAACTTCTGTCTTAGAGTTTCTTATTACTGTGAAGGGACACCAGGGCCATGACAACTCTTATAAATAAAATCATTTAATTGAGATGGCTTACTTACTGTTTCAGAAGTTCAGTCCGTTATTGTCCCCACTCCCTTTGGCGGCTATTTTCTTTCAAACCACCACATTATCATTTTCATATTGTCCAAATTTTATATTTACATATTTTATCACTTCTTATATGAGTCTTTATGTCTTGAATATCTTTTTAAAACTCGGAAAACTATTTAAATATTGAAATAAAGAATGGCTGAATGCTCACTGACTCTTTTAACCCATCTTGATAACTTAGAAAAACCATGTTTACTAGCCTTCTCCAAAGTTAGGTTGGAGTCATGTGACTGACCATGACCAATGAAACACATGAGAAGTAAAGTCAGCCATTGTCCAATCTGGCCATGAAGCCCCAAATGAACATTCCCATTGTCACATGTCTTTACAATCTTTGAGGAAGCCAAGAAATGGCAAGATCTTGTTTCTTGTTTGCTGTGGTCAGGACTGAGCCGGGGACCCTGCATTCCACCACTGAACAAATTCCCAGTAAGAGCTAAGTAGTGGAGGTAGCAGCCCAGTAAAATGAGAAATAAACTTTTTCTATTAAGCCACCAAGATGGAGATGAGCACATTAGCATTGTCTGTCCTGACAGCAGGGGAAGAATGTTCATTTTGTTATATCGTTCAATGGCCCTAAAATGATGAGAGAATAAACCTTTTTCTTTTTTTAAACTCTAGCAAAGAACGATTCACAATTTTGGACTATTGAGCCTCAAAGCTCAGACAGGCTTCCCAATGCAACCCTTTATTTTCCATTCGTGACTCTGTACATTTAGATTTTTCTTTTTCAAGTCCTATTTTTTTATTTTAATAACTTTATTTATTTGTTTGTTTACTTACTTGTTTATTTGTTTGTTTGTTTGTTTGTTTGTTTATTTTATAGCCCAGGTGCAGTTTCTGTCAGGATTCTGCTCTAGCCCCTGAAGCCATCACAGAAAATGGACAGAAATTCTAGAGCATCTGTGGGAATTTTTGTTTACTTGAAAATAAGTTGGAGACTGCATCATTGGTGGACAATTTGTCAGTACTTTAGAATAAGAAAGGAGGTGAAACGTCCACCATGCCAGAGGCTTATATCTGCTCACCTTACACAAAATGGACTGTGCTCTTTCTAAAAAGCTGAACCCACCAGTCTCCTGGACCATGGAAAGAGGGAAGAGCGTTTCAGAAAATGAAGGAATGAGGGGTTTTTATTGTATGGATTCTACTTAGTCTTATAATAAAAACTCGGAGCTAGACATTGGGGAAAAGCTGGAAGATCAGAGATAGAGGAAGAAGCCTTAGCCACTTGTCACTCAGCCAACTCCTCAGGAATCCTCAGACTGAACGTCTTTGATTCCTCAGCAGAAAGGGAGGGTTGAACTCCTGCCTTCTCCTTCCTTATATTTCTTTCTCTTCCCACCATATCATTTCCTGCTTCAATTTTCCTAGTGCTGGGATTAAAGGCCTTTGTGTTTCCCAAGTACTGGGAACAGAGGCTCGGGACCCCAAATGCTGGGATTAAAGGTGTGTGCCATCACTCCCCTGATTTCTACGGATAACTTTGTGGCTGGTTCTGACTTCTGATCTTCAGGCAAACTTTATTAGATACACACTATATCACCACATTTCTCTGGCCTATTGGCATGAGGTTTCTGCCTAAATAAAAAAATTATTACAGATTACTTCTCTTCCTTTTGCCTTTGCAATGTCACTGACTTTTATGTGGCTGTTCAGTTCTGCCTTCAGGAGACAAAGACCATTTCCTCTCCCCTTGAATCTGAGGTGGTCCATGTCTCATTTCAGCCGAGTCTCCCAACTGTTGCTAACTCTGGTTCCAGGGAATTTGATGCCTTCTTCTGGCCTCTGTGGGCATGTTATGCATACAAGGGGACAAACATACACATCAAATAAAAAGAATTTTAACGAGTTTTCAAGTCTGTGCTTACACTGTGTTCTCGTCTCCTTGCCTGAAGCTCTTTGCTCTTTTGGTTCTTTCTGCCATTAGAAGGGAAAACATTGTGTAAACTTTGGGCATAATACTTTAATTCCATAGGAAAGTGAGAAGGAAGAACATGTCTTTCTTCTGCTTCTGGAGTCGAAAGTATAAAATACTTTGAGAGCCTCCTCACCACACAATATACCAGGTATATGGTATCTTGTAATTTCCCTGAGAGACTGGCATCACGATGGTTCATGTTACCCTCATGTTTTAAATGTTAATTAAGCATACAGGATGCAAATTACAATGGGGAAGTCATGAAATCCAGAAGGGTTTGCTTCCATTCTGCTCACAGGCTTGGCAACCTGTCACCTAACCTCTAAATTCTTGGTGCTTTTGATGATCATTAACTTGAATAAATCGACAGTTTCCTAGACAGACGTCCTAAATGTAGAGGGGAAAGACTCCTAAGATTATAGTGAACTAAAATTTATACCTACTTGTATTCTTCATACTATGTTTTAAAGCTATGCTGTTGCAAGTTTTTAGTTTCCATTACCGGAATTGTTGCTATCGCAACACGATGCTTTAAAAGCTCTGGTCAATTCAGCAAATAAATCTATTCACCTGGAGCCAAAATGGCAGCTCTGTGTTGATGCCGTGTCCTTAACGGAACTGTTGGACAGAACAACAGATCAGGAGATATCTGTGCAGGGCTTTGAGAGGAAATCTGTGAGAAGCCTTGGCTTTTTTCTCCTCCCACAACTTGCCAGCTCTTGCACAAGGTGGAGAAAGGAAAGGAAAGGTGAAGCCTACACACTGACAATTTTGCCATTCTCCAAGTCTGCTCCTTCCTTTTAGAGAAGTCTGATATGAGCATCCACACTATGGAAGTAACCCTTGGTCCAGAGGAGAAGTCAACCAACCTTCTGTTAGGGCCAGATAACTAACAGGCCATGCTGATCAGGGCCTGGGGTCTTTATTTGAAGTAGTTAACTCTGCCTTTGGATACACTGTGTGAACAAAGGAGCTGGCCAGGTCACTTTGGTAACTTGGCTCCAGAGGCAGGGCTTCTCAACCTGTAGGTCACAACTCCTTTGGTTGTCTAATGACCTTTTCACGGAGGCCAAATATCAGATATTTACATTGTGATTCACAACCATAGCAAAATTAGTTATGAAGCAGCAACACAAACAATTTTATGGTTGTGGATCACCACGAGGTGGTGCAGCATTAGGAAAGTTGAGACTCTGCTCTAGAAAATTGTTCTTGCTTCTCCATTTTGGTTTTCCCTTAGTGTATTGGGGATATATTTCATTTTGCAGTTTCCTAGCTGCTTTTGTTTTAAACACTGTTGCTCAATTTCAATTTACCTAGTAATCTAATAGTAAAGGCTTTTTCTATCTCCTAATTCAAATTATTTTTCTCTACCTTCACCAAATTTCCCAGCCTCGACTAGCTGGTGAGTACAGTTGTATTAGGGCCACATGAACCTTAATCAGTGCTTCTGGTGTGAATGAGAGTATGCATCAGTGGTACTGGTGTGAATGAGAGTATGCATCAGTGGTACTGGTGTGAATGAGAGGAGTATGCCACCTCAAGGTATGACACTGTCAAACAGATCATTTTGAGCTAAGACTGGGGCTTCTCTTACATGAGGGAAACAGAAATACCTGAGAAACTGCTCTGAGTCCTCTTCCCTTGACAGGCAAGCAGAGAATTGAGTGCCCCTCAGAGAGGTAGGTCTCCTCCAAGATCTCACTCTGGCTCCAGCATCTGATACTCCAGCTATGATATAAGGCTACATTCTGACCTCCAATTACTCATAAGTATTGAGTCCTAACTCCTGACGCCATTTTCTCTGGGACACAGGGAGGCAGAAGGTGAAGATGAGAACTACAATTCACAAATACATAGTTTTAGGGCAGCCAGATTTCACTTCAGCCTGAGAAAATAGTGAGAGTGGGTGTGGGCAGGATGACCTTTGCAAGACATATATAATTATTATATATGGAACAAGACCGTGTAAAATCAGAAATGGCATCTAGCAGCAATACATCTAAAGAGGACTGTAGGCTCTCTAAGAAGTTCACGCTACATGTAAGAGGCCCAGTGGGCAAATACCTCCTTACTTTGTGAGCCAAGCCATTCCTGGATACATATGTGCTCATAAAGATGGACCATCTGTAGAAGAACTTCCGAATTTTTCCTGATTAAGCATGTGAAGGCTGACCTCCAAGAGATAGGTATAATTGCTCCCCTCTTGGATGGAAAAGTAACTCAACTATGTGGTCTTGATTATCACAGTGGAAGGGAAAATTGACAGATTTAAGACACTCTGTTTCTGCCAAGATCATCACACTTTCCTCTAAAAAAAATTATTTTTCCATTCCCTTCTCCAGTTGATGAACAGATTAAAAGGCACTTAGATTTCTGAAACCACTTGGCAGGAGCATTCCTCGGAAGGGTTAGATGTTTTAAAGATTGGTTTGGTCTCTTTTTATAAACTAGGAAGGGAAAAAATAAAATTTCCACATCAGCTTTAGAAACACATGCCAGTCTATGAACTAATAGAAGTTACTGGCTGTTTTTATCTCTTCAATGTTTTCCTAAAGCACATAAGTAGGTGGTTAATTCCAATGGATCAGGTTCTGGAACCATGTTTTTACCACATGTGTTTTTAGTGGGCAGGAGCCCAGGACAACTACCTGATAAAACATAAGATGACACTTCAGACTGTCATTCATCCTGGTAGTCTTGTTTCTGCTGTATTATCTTAATTCTACAAGAATTTTGGTCACACATGGAAAGAGTACAATGAAATGATCAGAATCAAAATGGACTGGCTTACTAAGGCCTAGGAAAATAGAATTAAGGAGCTATGAAGTGGGAATGAATGGTGGTCTTCACACATAATTGACTGGTAACAAAAATATTCATGAAGAGACTCAGCCAAACCACGAGTCGGTACAAAATTACTTCTACAAAGATGTTTGTCCAATTTGCCCTTTGACCTGAGACAGTGTGTATCCCCAAAAACAATTATTTCAAGACAATTTACATCATCTTCTCCATTTACATTCTGTGGTAGTCGGGGTGGGTATACCTCCTATAAACTCATGTGTTTAAATGCTTGGCCCATAGAGAATGACACTATTAGGTGTGGCCTTATTGGAAGAGGTATGTCTCTATGGAAATGAGGTTTGAGGTTTTAGATGTTCTTGCTAGGTCTAGTGTGGCAGTATCCTGCTGTCTGCAGATGAAGATGTAGAACTCAGTTTCTTTTCCAGCACCATGTCTGCCTGCATGCCACCATGCTTTTTTGATATAATGATGATCGACTAAATTTCTGAAACTATAAGCCAGCCCCAATTAAATGTTTATGGTCATGGTGTTGCTTCACAATAGAAACCATAAGACAGCAACCTACCCCAGGTCACAATCCTGTCATTCCTAAGGAGGTTCAGTGCTTTGGAAAACCAATCTTCCTGCCTCACCTTAGGCTAAAAATGCTGAAATTTGTTTGGTTTGGTTTCTTTCTTCTTTCTAGAGACAGGAACTCGGAACAACCCCAAACTGGAACTTGCACTGTAGGCCAGGTTGGCCTTAAATTCAGTCTTTCTGTTTCCACAACCTAAGATTACAGGTGTGCACTCACACCCAAGGGTTAATGCTATTTTATGAATAACATTTTTTAAATTCCGTTTTCCTAAATTTGAACTTTTAAAAATGTTTTGGCAGTAAACATTTTGAAGTCTTGGCAGTTCTGCTGGTCTTCCTATGGTAGTAAGGCGAGCTGTGAGATCAGCTTTGCCCTGCTGACTTAGCAGGTAACACCCACTCTTGAACCCAAATACTTCAGAGCCCGTGTGTGACATTCTTCGAGGCAAGGTCTTGCTTTGGTTTAGGTCCACTTGTTACTCTTGAAAACCTGCCTCAGCCTCTGGGAAGTCTGGAAGTATAGGCATGTGGCACCATGGCTAGATGTACACATTGGTTATGCTTTTATCCTTTGAAGCTTCTCACTGCAACAGACATACAGCGTCAGAGATGGATGCATGGGTGTGAGCTTCTCTAAGGAAGTTTAGAATGACATATCCAAGTATGGCATGGGCTCCTCAGAGGACAGACACTGTTAACTGCCTTAGCATAAGGCAGATAGGAATTTTTGTGGCTTTCAGATCTCCAAAGGCTACTGAACACCCCTCGTTTTTGTTCCCCTTTGATAAGTGAGACTATCCGGGGGGAGGCACTGGAGATGTCTGACAGAGTTATAACTCCATAAAGTAATACCAGAGGCCACTAGGTTTGTGTGAGGGCTTTGGTACCTGTCCATTCCCTATAAATCGGTTTTCTTGGGACTTCAGCAGTTGTCCGCTGTACTGGAACACTCCCTTTTCTTCTGGCATGAGGCTTCACCTGGGCTGTGAAGAGCTCCTCTTTTCAGATTCCCTGAATGCCTCACAACTACAACATGAATGATCAAAGAAAACAAAGCATGTGTCTGCCGGCAAGAATGGAATAGCATGGAGCAAGAGCCACCGCTGACTCCAAGCAGCCATGACCTACAGTGTGGCTACAGCTTACCCAGAGATGCCACTGTTGCTTCCCAATCCTGGTGGACTAAGAATTCTTTATAATTTTCCTACCTAATTATGGAGTGCAGGTTCCTGCTATGCAGAACTTCTACAAATACCATGGTATTAGGAGCCACATGTCAGACCCCAGAAATTAAAGATGCTTTCACAGTCCCTCTTTGCTGGGAATTTTCATAAGGAAAGGGTATATGTACACAAAATATAAATAAGAAGCCCCCCGAAAATTAATTTTATTGAATCAAGGCATTCATTCAGCACTTAACACAGATTTCAAGAATACCTCAACATGTTGAGTTACAAGGGAGGAAGCAGTTTACATTTTTAATGTAAAATTTAAAAAAAAACAAAAAAACAAAAAACAAACCTAATTGCTACAAAAATTTGTAAAATTCCCCAAATAAGGCCTAGCCAAGTTTACTGTTTGGTGATTTTCCCACTTTTTTAAAGAATTAAAAGCTAGATGATGTGTGTATTACTGGTTATAACTAATAAATCAGCTTGGAAAACCCTAAGATAGAAGCATAAATACAATATAAAAAGGCAAGATTCTTAAAATCGTATTATAAGAATATTAACAGTAAGTGGAAAAGACACATTAAGACCAGAGATGTGTTACACTAGTTCAAAACAGAAGCCAAAGGCAGACCATTGCTGCGCATGGAGGAAAACGGTCTGTCTGTAGGAGGTGTGTCCAGATGGACACAAACACAGAGAAGTGCTGTTGGTGACTGTGTGGTCCCCTCTGTCACTCAGCCTTCTGGCTCAGCAGGTTACGCCTTCTCTAAAGACTTATAGTACTCCACCAACACGGTCCAGGCCTTGGGAGCCATGAAGCCTTCCGGGGGCTTCTGAGCTTCACGGGCCAGTTTGCGCATCCGTGTTCCTGAAATAAATTCAAAGTCTTCATGGCTGAAAAAGAGAGAAAAAGTCAGTCACTTCATTGTTTTACAAAGTTACTAAAACATTTTTAAGAGGCATTTGTTTTTCAGTTCATGTTAGGTTACTAAGCTAGTGAAAAAAGCATCAATCTAATGTCTAATTTGTCACTGAGCAAAGCCATCACTCAACATTCTTCAGTTTTAGAGCTAGGCCTCTCTACCTACCTACCTACCTACCTACCTACCTACCTACCTACCTACCTACCTTCCTACCTACCTACCTACCCATCTATCTATCTCTCTCTCTCTCTCTCTCTCTCTCTCTCTCTCTCTCTCTCTCTCTCTCTCTCTCTCTCTCTCTCTCTCTCTATCTCTATCTCTCCCCCACACACACACACACCTGAAAATATTATGGAGACCAACTAGTGTCTTACAAAGATTATAGAAAATATAGAAAGTAACACAGGATGACTCTGTGCCCTTGATAACTCATCCCTCCCAACAGACACATTCTGCCCAGAACAGCACACTATTACAAAGAGATGACTGCACAGAACTGGGCTGGCATGACACAGGTTCCCTCAGCTTTCCTTTCCCAAGTGACTGTTCAGTTCCAGATAATGGCCCACTAAGGTTCAGAGCTGCTACTGCCAGTCCCCATGGTGGTTCCCTTTCTTGACCTCATCCCATTACCCTGTCTCACTTACCTCTACCCCAGTCCCTAGGAAATGCTGTTAGATTTAGCATTTCTTTTAAGACTTAGGTATTTAATATATATGTGTAAGTATCTGAGTATATCTACATGACCACATATATGTTGTACCTGCAGATCCCAGAAGAAAGCACTGGATCCCCCTTGAACTAGAGCTCCTGGAGGCTGATGCAGGGACTGGAAAACAAACCCAACTCCTCTGGAAGAGCAGCAAGTACTCTTAAATACTAAGCTATCGCTCTAGCCCTGGATTCATTTAGTATTTATTCTTAAAAAAAGCACAAAGATGAATCTGCCTGGCACAGTTAAAACACTTTGGAAAGCTTTAATCTGAAAGTCTAAAGCCTCCGGGACATGATGCAACACACACAGTAACCATCAACACTGTTCCTTAGATGAGATACCAAATAGAAAACTGGTTTCCTCATTTTTTAAACACACAAAAATACATAGAAGTCTTAAGCCCATAAGCTCGGAGCATCTACAGCTACAACACATGCTGTTTATCTGTCATTCGCCTGCTTCCTTCAAGCATAGAAGCAACTTAGAAAGCTGATTAGACCTAGAAAGAGTTCCAGGTGTCTTCTGTGACCATGTCCTAAATAAGCTAGCACCTGCTCTGACTAGGGCATTACAGCAAGCCCTATATTCAAGATATAGTTAATAGTTATAAACTGAGGATCCTGCTCAGATGAATGTTTGTGTCCCTCAAGCTCATGCTGAAGGCCTAATTCCCAATGAGATGGCAGTATGGGTGGAGCTTTTAGGAGACAGCCAGAGTCAAAAGAGTCTATGAGAGCAGGATCCAATGGTGGGCCTAATCCATTCATAAACAAAGAGCGTCAGGACCCAGCTCAAGACCCTCAGACCCTAATCTTCTCAACTCTGATCCTGGAGTTTTCAGCTTCAACGTCTCTGAGAAATAACCATCACTTAAACCACTCAGACAAAATATTTGTTACAGAGGCCCAAGTTCAGATAGATAATAGAATCCTGTCAAAGTGCAGAAAAAGAAAAGAGAGAGTGTGAGGCAACAGAACAGTCATTGCTAGGAAATGACATCATAGGTGCTTTAAGTTCTGCTCATTTTGCTTCCTACTGTGATTATCAACTGTCGATCTTATCAAAATCAAATAACATATAAAATTATCAGTAGTAAGAAACTTTACAGTGACAAAATGAAACAAGATCTGTCCATGAAATAAAAACAGCTGTTCCTTCATCCCAGCACTGCGGGGCTAAAGCTGGAGGATTGCCATAAGTTCAAGGCCAACCACGGCTACAAAAGGAGATTCTAGATACACTACAGATAAATAATCAGTAATGATATCTATAGTGAACAAAACTTAAAATTTCTGAAGTTGCTGTGAATCATCTCAACTACTGTAACCTTAAATTAACCAGAAGCCTCAATTACCTGGACATCTTCCCCGAGTCACTGATCACTATGGCGCTGTTACAGAATTCTGTCCCCACACTGGTCACAGCAGCCATTAATACCCCATCCCAACACATCCCTTCAACACAAACAAGATACCGAAAGACGCTTTGAGGACAGTGCCATGACACAGGGACCAGACAATAAATGTTTATTGGCTGGAGATCTCTCCACTGAAGGAGCTCAGTGAACCCTGCGCAAATATGAAGCAGCAAAAAGATGGTGGGCAAGTGAAGGGAGTCTGCCCAGCTCTGCCCTAACGTTTACAAGTGCCAGGGTTTGGCTCAGCTACTTTCACATTTCCTTTTAATCTAAATCTGGACTATTTACATGGAGGATCCTTCACAATGATTTCTTTATAACCCTTTCAGATCTAACATCCTTCAGACCTTGCCCGGCCTCCTCTGTGGGGACCTGGCAGACCATCTTCCTGGCCTCAGATGCTTGTCCTTTCTCACAAGCAAATGCTCTAGGATGCCCTTTCACTGGACAACCAGTGAAGGTTATCCCCAGACAAGAGAGACAGAACTTTTTAGTGCTCACACTGTACATGTTTGTGCTCAAAGACCAGCCTGCTCAGATGCTGCTTTGGCCACAGTATTCTTACCATTAGCCTCTAAGCAGCAGCTCTACATGGCAACGCTACTTCAACTCCTCACCACAACAGTCCATTCCTAAGACCACCTGACCCTTGGTCCTAGACCTACTTCTACCTTGTGATCAGTGAGACCACCCAATGCACACAGTGACGCTGAGCGCTCCATTCCCTTTTGAAATGTTTGTAGGCTTGTGATACATATCTAATGTGAATATAAGCAGCTCAACTCATCTAAGCAAAGCCAATAAGACAAGTGCTAATACTTTCCAGTTCTATTTGAGACCATTAAAAGAAGGCATGCCTCCCTCATCCTTCTCACAATGCCCTGTGTGCTCTTCCACTTCTTCGGCCCTGCTACATAGATAGAGGACACGCAGATTGCGCCCAGTATTTTAAGACCTCTCATCTTCTCAGGTACAGGATTTTTTTTAAATGACTGCAAATGTTCAAAGATGATCTTTGAAAAACCAAGCATTCACCAAATGCTACTTCAAAACAAACCGCCTAACAGCTTAAGTGTGGAGTTTATCTCCCACTTCTTTGCTTCAATGTTTTGTGTAATAAAGGGGCTGGAGAGAAGGCTCAGTGGCTGTTCTTCCAAAGAGCCCATGTTCAATTCCCAGCCCCCCACATGGTGGCTCACACCCATAACTGCATGAGACTCCAGCTCCAGGGGATCTAACATCCTCTTCTAGTCTCTATGTGGTGTGCAGATATGTACGCAAAACAGTCATATACATAAAAACTTAAGGATAAATAACAAATGACAACTTTAAAATATTAGCCTTTAAATGGGTTGGCTACTATGGCTAATAAGTAAAGTCGATCCTCCCTTTTCTTAGAGTTTGTATACTGATACTACTAAAATGAAAACGAGTTGGAAAAATAAGCCCTCACAAAAATTAAAATTAGAAAAATAAGCCCTCACAAGAAGGAAGACTCAGTCCCCGGTGAGGGAGGGAAGTCTTAACAAGTGCCCAGGCAGAAGAAAATAAATGTCAAGGCAAAGGAAAGAAAGGAGGAGAGTGAGGATGGGAGAAGGGAAGCAAGAGATGGAGAGTGGGGCGGGAGTCCAGGACAGGACGTTGACAAGGAGGGGAACAGACTGGGAAGAGCAGGGGGAGCTAGGAATTGATGGTCTCCACCCTCCCTCTGAGGGCCACAGGCACCTGTGTGGATCATCTTCGGGCCAGAGAACACCTTCCAGTGTAATCTAAGCTAGCTCATCACCATGTAACACTCCTGTCACTGAGAATCAGTTGGCAAAGGACTGTCTCCAGTCCCTGGGAGTGGTACTCACAGTTCCCTAAAGAAACTTCCCCAGGGAACTGATGGCCCTGGAGCTTCTGCCCCTATAAAATTGAGGTTCTTACTTCCAGGAATGATAGCTCAAGTCATACACATGAACTGCTGGTTCTTGGTGGTGATAAGTGAGCGAGATGCCTGATGACTCTGCCTGAACTTTGTGATTAAAGGGGAAAAGCCAGACCAATTAAATCCTTTCCTCCCCACAGAATGCTAAACTGTCTGAAATCCAGACTCGCCTGCATTCCTTCTGAAATTGTATTTCTAAGCCAACGTCCCTGGGCACTTCCTCCTGAAGCCATTTCATACCATCTGCCCTGCATGCTCCAGGCATCCCTTCATCCCACGAGATGAGTTTCTGTTTCCACATGGTGGTGGTTCTCCACCCTGGCTATGGAAAACACATGGCCCTGGGCCCGTTCCTGCACCTCTATCTCTGTTACATAAAGATTTTGCTTTTTTTCAGACTCCAGGTCAAGTCACTGTCTGCAATTAAATTACAGTCGCACACTGGATGGTTTGTAGAAATTCATTCCATAAAATAGAATCTGAGTAATTTCTAGAATGATCTAAAATAGCTCTAAAACTTTACCTATGAGTAATCAGAAATTTGTCGGAAACAAAAAAGGCCCTTCACTTTCACTACAGAGCAGTTTTAATTTGGGTCATTTCCTAACACGAGCAAGCTAAAGCAAACTAATCCTCCATGGCAACCTGGAAAAAAAGAAGCTGCAAGTATGTTTATCTTTCTTCTCCTCCTCTTCCTCCTCCTCCTTTTGCTCTTTCTCCTCAAAGCCACTGGATTACAGGTTTTTTTTTTTAATAATCTATGGGGCACAGAATGCTAACTCTTAAGAAACAAAAGGAAGAGTAGGGTCATCGGGGAGGACAGGTGAACCCAATAGCTAGCAGCCTGTATGGGCCATTAACGCACTAAGCACATGTGGCCAGCAGCTTTAAGAACTCCAAAGCAAGATGACTTCTGGCCACTTGCTGACGGCTGCAAATCTTCCCAGCCATCTGCTGTCCCTTAGTCCACACATGCAGCCTTCAGAGCTACCAGGACGAGTTAGTCACTTGGACAAGAGCTGGAGTCAGCAGGTGGTCCTCATGTATGTCTTTTGAAGGCTCACAACCAAATCACCAGAATTCTCAGGATGTGAACTACATGATAAGAAATCAGATGAGCAAAAGGGAACTTCTCTCTTGACAGAAATAAAATTAATGGTGGTGATTTGTAAGTGGGTCTAATTGTTTTTATTCTAATTAATGTTTCATCCAACTTGAAAGCAGGTCATTTATAACACATCAAAACACCAAGAATTCTTACGACTATGATTTAAAATGAGTTTTTTCAAAACCAGATAAATAGTTATTTGTGGTGCTCCTTTGGAGACTAAAATGAACTGGATAGCATCATAAACAATAATTTTATTTAATATCTTTTCTTATTTTTTCCTAACCAAAGACTAAACGAAATTCTCAAAAAGTTTAATCAGGGGCTAAGAAGGTGGCTCAGTGCTTCCTGCACAAGTGTGAGGACCTCATTCTGAACTCCTAGATCCCACATAGACCCAGATGCACAAGAACACGTCTGTAATTCCAGTGCTCCTGTAGCAAGATGGGAAGCTCCTGAGAGCCAGCCTGGCTATGCAGTGCCAAGCAGAACAACAAAGGGACCTTGTCTCAGACAAGGTTTAAAGGCAAGGACTCTGTGACACCTGAGGCTGTCATCTACACATGCATCAGTAGATGTCTGCACCTGCACTCATACCCATACCCAGTTATACAGACGCACACGGACGGTGTGGGAGAAGAGAGGGAGAAAAGAGAGAGGGAGAGAGGGAGAGAGAGGGAGCGAGAGAGGGAGAGAGAGGGAGCGAGAGAGGGAGAGACTTTTAAGTTTACTTATTTTGAATCTAAAATTTTTTTTTCTGACAGGGAGGTATTGACACAGGATCTCACTATGTAGTTCTAGCTGTCCTAAAACTCAGAGAGATACACCTGCCTCTGCCTCTCAAGTGCTAGGATCAAAGACGCACGTGCATTTTAGTCAATGGAATAGGATTTTATCTGCATCTGCCTCTGTGAAGAGACATAATTTTTTGAACTACCAAGAAGAGTAGAAAATTATAACTATCAGGAAGCTTTCTGTTAAACACACACACACACACACACACACACACACACACACACACACACACACACACACACACACACACACACACACACACACACACACACACACACACACACACACACACACACACACACACACACACACACACACACTGGTACCCTCTCCCAAATGATGGCCAATCATCTGCATGCAAATGCCCCCAAGGAAGTTATCTGTTCAGGAAACAGTATAAAACCTACCTAAGCATGAGGGTTAGCACAATCATCTGTGGCACTGTCCACTCTCACCTTTGGGAGTGATTTCAGTATTCAGTAACCAAGTCCACCTGCCCTCCATCCTATGCTCCATGTCTCTCTCATCTGTATTTACTTACAGCGATGGAAATGGGGGAGATCCTGGTAAGAGCTACACTCACACAGATACAACCCAACTCAACAGGAGAAACATTGTTGCTAATAGACACAAAGCATCTTGAGCATCATTGAAAGACAACGCCCAGTATCCTAACAGATAGGCTTGTGCATTGCAAAGTCTACCCGTCAGAAAGGAAAAGGTAAGCATTCAAACTATACTTCAGCTGTCAAGGCAGGAATTGAATAAAGACCAGATAAAAACAAAAGGGACCTCAATGCCCTATGCAACTGCACCTCAGTTTCTCTTCCGGTTACTGTCATGAAAGACCCTGACCGGTGTGACTTAAGGGGGAAGGGTTTACTGTGTTCAAAACCCAGGGTACAGCCTACCAGGGAAAAAAGTCAGACAGCAGAAGCTTGAAGCAGGTGGTCATACTGCATCTACCCACAGTATGCTAAATAGTCTTACATCAACTTGGCACAAGCCAAAGTCATCTGAGAGGAAGGAACCCAGTTAAGAAAATGTCCCCATAAGATCAGGCTAAAAGCAAGCCTGTAAAGCTTTTTTTTTTTTTAACTTAGTGATTAATGTGGGTGTCTTCTAGATGATAAGAAGAAGTCTTCCAGATAGTAAGGGGGCATTTTCTAGATGGTAAAGGAGTGTCATCTAGATGGCAAGAAGGCATCTTCTAGATGGTAAGGAGTTGTCTTCTTAATGGTAAGGGGGCATCATATATAGTAAGGGGGCATCTTCTAGCTGGTAAAAAGGGCATTGTGGTGATATATTATATATTTAACAAAAATAGTCTGGACTATTAGAGGACAGAGTCACCCACAGAGTCAAGCCATAAAGGTCATAAAGTGGTGACCCATGACTTTATATATCTGAGACCATTTTATTAAATATATGCAATATAATGCCACAGGCATCTTCTAATTGATAAGGGTGTCTTCTAGATGGCAAAGAGGCATCCTCAAGATGGTAAGGAGACCTCCTCTAGATGCTAAGGGATTTCCTAGACAATGAGAGGGGCTTCTTTAATGGCCAAGTGCTCTCTCTCTAGGAGCACACAAGTTAAAGTAACTCTACCATTAAAAACAGGAAAGAAATCTGTAAAGATGATGGTGTCAGAACAGGCACATTTCCCCTTCCATTGTTTCATTTTCACTCATGTACTCTCCATTTATTATGCTGTTTCTATAATCTAAATAATTTTGCATTTGTCTACTCAAAATACAAATACTTACCCTTTAAAAGAGGGGAAAAGACAAAAAGGATACCCTAATAGTTGTTAATTGTTAATAACTGTAATGAGAATGAAATCCTACAGCTCAGTCTCACTGAGTCACTTCTAAAGCTAACATGGCTCCCTTAACCTCCTAAATGTAAACAGATGACTCTATCATAATTCCTATCAATAATTATCTTGCCTAAAATCTTCAGGGAATTTCCCTCCCTAAGCCTTGTCTTATACTAGTATTCAATCAAACCAAAAACTACAAAATCATTAATTACATAAAAGCTGGCATTGAGTAATGTCCATTAATCAAATATGGACAAGCTCATATGTGCATAATTAATAACTGTTTTCTCGCTACATCAAAGACGATTGCCTTTCCACAAAATTTTAATCACTTTCCAACATAATCCCATCAAATTAATTATATTTGAACACAAATACAGAAAATTAAAAAACTAAGGCATTTTTTTAAAGCTTTCCAAGTTACAACTTATTAAGATTTGGTAACTCAAAAAAAAAAAAAAAATTCCAAGGAAATGAGCCACTCATGTGACTAACACAGAATTCATCTCTGGAAAATCTTATGAGAAATGATGTAATTATTTAGTTTTTAAATGATTAAAAGAGAGACTTAAAGCAGCACTACACAGATTTAGCCAAACATCAAAGTTATCAAGGGTCTTAGAAGCACATTAATCAACCGCACCCAGATGGATCTAGGGCCCTGTGTGTGATAAAAGCAGCTGGCCATGCAGAGGGACCACAAGGAAAAAACCTCAGCCCAGGAGCTGGAAAGGATTTTTATTTCGCTTGGTTTTAATGTGCATACCTACCTACCCCCCCTCTGCCGTGTGTCTGTGTGTGTGTGTGTGTGCATGTGTGCGTGTGTGTGCACGTGTGTGTGTGCGTGTGTGTATGCATGTGTGCGTGTGCATGTGTGTGCGTGTGTGTGCATGTGTGTGTTGTGTGTGTGTGTGCGTGTGTGTGCATGTGTGTGTGCGCGTGTGTGTGCACGCGCGTGTGTGTGCGTGTGTGCATGTGTGTGTGTATGTATGTGTGTGTGTATGCATGTGTGCATGTGTGTGCGTGTGTGTGTGTGCATGTGTGTGTGCATGTGTGTGTGTGTGTGTGTGTGTGTGTGTGTGTGTGTGTGTGTCAGGGGTACTCGTGTGCATGCAGGTTCAGGTGCAGGTGCAGGTGCATGTGGATGTGCCCACAGTGCAGAGACCACTCCTCAGGAGGCATCCATCTTGCTTACTGAGGTGAGGACTCTGGGGCATATTGAAGAAAAGGCTGACTGGTCAGAGAACAAAAGGGATTGTGTCTGTCTCTGAGGCAGAGATTATGATTTATTTTTAATTATATGTGAATGCACATCTATATGTGGGTGTATGTTTGGAATGGTGTTGCCTACAGAAGCCTGATGTGGAATATCTTTCTGTATGCCGTAAATACAACTGGTTAATAAAGAGGTTGTTTTGGCCTATGGGAAGGCATCTTAGAAGCAGGCAGGAAATCTAAGCACAGAAGGAGGTTGGAGGTTGCCACCAAAAGAGCAGGATATAAAAGCACAGGTAAGCCACGAGCCATGTGGCAAAACACAGATTAGTAGAAATGGGTTAAGGCTCACGAGCTCACTAGCAATAAGCCTGTAATTAATATAAGACTTTTTGTGATTATTGGGGACTAAGTGGCTGCAGAACTACAGGTCTGGACCTTGGGCTGGACATGCCAGAAAACTCTGACTCCAAACAGTGTTCCAATGTGGGACACTTATATCCACATAAAGCCTGAGGAAGCCTAAGAAAGATTCTAGAGCACAGAAATAGAGTCAAAAACAGCTTCCAAATTGTGTCACTCAAGTGTACCATGGTACAGAGGCACTGTGGCATGGTGTATGGGCTTAAGCTACAAAATGCCAGCCTTGTAGCATGCAGCTTAAGCTGCAACAAGGCTGGTTCCTGAAGTCTCACTAGAGTCTCGGTACAAACACAAGCTGCATATGATGGATTTAAGGTTACAGGGAACAGAGTCAAGCAAGGCTTTTTAGTAGCAGCATTTTCTTGGGCCAGCTCTGTTTGCTGACAGAGAGCAGTGGTATGGCTTTTCAAAAAAGAAGCTTCCTGATTCAGCCTTAGTGGCAAAAACCCACATAAGGCTCATTTAAGAGGTCCTTCTGCCAAACATTTAAATGAGGTTTATGAGCAAGCACACAGTAATGATTTACTTGGTGACAGTGTGAACCCTAACATTCCCCAGAATTCCCAGAGGCCAGTACCTCTGCCAAACTGCCATAGCCAAGCTTATTTAATCAAGCCACACCTTAGCATCACTTACTGTGGTCAGTAACAGAAAAAGTAAAAGATACACAGTTGTTGTAATGAGGTTTCTTGGTCCTGAGTGGCCAGAGGCCCAGACCCACAGACCTGCAGCCCCAGACCCCTTAGCCGACCGCCACTGCTCAGGCCCCAAAAATGATTAAGACGCTTATATTAACTTCATGCTGTTTGGTCTATGGCTCAGGCACTTTGCTAGCTAGCTCCTTCATCTTAGCTCAACCCATTTCCATTCATCTGTCTGCCATGTGGCCCGTGGCTCACCTGTGTTCCTTACATGTTGCTCCTTTGGGCTTCAGCTCAGTCTCTCTCTGACTCCACCCTGCTTCTCCTACCTATGCTCTGATTTCCCCTCCTACTTTTTCTATGGTGCCTGGTATGGGCCAAAACAGCTCCTTTATTTAAAGATTGCTATTCACAACATATTCACAGCATAGAAAGACATTCCCACATCACACAGTAAAGACAGATTTAAAAAAAAAAAACAAAAAACCAAAAACCTCTAAATGGTTTATAGTATGTTTAAAAATATACATAGGCTTGGAAAAGGAAAAAAGTAAAGAAAAAAGGATGGAGAAAGTCATTTAAAAAAGAAATAGAGTAAAAATATTAAGACACGTAAAGATGGAAAATATACGAAGAGTCTGGATACTGTATTTTATGTTGTCTTTGAACTGTTTGACTGCTGAGGAGGAGCAAGAGCTGCTAAGAGACATTTAATTATAAATGTTGCTGAATTAATCCAACCTATGTATTTTGTAAATGACTTCAATTTAAAATTGAAATCTAAAGATATACTACTTTGGAGAAGAGGTTTTCTTTTGATTCCATAGAAAATGAGAGGTGTGGATTCATTCTTGGTTAAGAAAAATCAGGTTTGATTAAGGAAGATGCACTGAAAAATCTCTGATAGGAAGAGATGGCCATATTAGCTTCAAGGATGCCCACTAAGATGCTCCAGCCTCAGAATCCCCATAAGATTGTCGGAGCCCCAATCAGCAGGAAGCAGTTTATGGAAAGCTATACCCAAATTCCCAAAATAATATTTATAAATGTTTGTCTTCATTATACATGGTTAATGGTCATAGTCAATCTCTTTCTAGGGAAAAGGAGGGATATGATATAGAAATGATAAAAAAAAAAATAGATTACTGAATCTACATTGATCCAAAAAAACAACTGTTACATTATGTTTCTTGCCTGGCTAGCCAGAGGTCCAGGCCCATAAACCCACCATCTCAGAGCACCCACCGCCGCCTAGGCCATCAACAATGACTCAGATGCTTATTTTAATTTCATGCTGTTTGGCCTATGGCTTAGGCACACTGCCAGCTAGCTCCTTCATGCTAACTCAGCCCACTCTCATTAATCTGTCTGCCATGTGGCCTGTGGCTCACCTGTGCTCCTTATATGTTTCTTCTTTGGGCAGCTGGCTCAATCTGTCTGTGTCTCTGCCCTCCTACTACCTATTCTGATTTCCCTGACTGCTTTTTCTATGGGGCCAAAATAATCCTTTATTTAAAGATTGATGTTCACAGCATACAGAAAGACATTGCCACATCACCTCCCCGTTTCTGTCTAATCAAGAAGGAAGGTTTCAATTTTGACATAACAAAATTACATATAACAAAATAGCCATCAAGCAAGAATTACAGTTACAATATCTAGTCTATCTGTATTTAGCAAAATTAAAGAAAATACTTTATCACCTACCTTATCCTTATGAATCTAAAGTTTCATATCCAATATACCCTTTAAAATAACTAAGAAAAACTATACCTATCACTATCTAATCTTCAACTACATCAAAGACCACAGAAGGATATAATATTTACCCAAGTAAACCGGAAGTGCAAATAACTTCCAAAGCCTAAAAATGACAGAGATGACACCCATTTCCCTGGACAGTCACCCAAAGTTCCTTTATAAAGTTGGGGCATCCATATTCAGCCTACAGGTCCAGAGTCTTTTCATTTCAGTGAAGCAGGAAATCTAAAGAATTGCTCTGCCCGTCCTGATATAGTTCATTAGTTGCTTCTCCTTGAGTCCCTGAAGAATGTCTAACAGTTTTCTCTGCAAAGGAGGAACCTAAAGGATCACTTTGCCAAAGTTCAGAGGTCATTTTCCTATGGAACCTGCATGTCCAGTTTAAACAGCATACTGTCAAGCAGTCAATACAGGGACCGGTTCTTGTCCAGTGGCTAGCTGATACCACAAAGAAAGTAGACTCCATATGGAGTTTCTTTGATGCCTATTTTTCTCTTGAAGTAGATTGGTGCTGCCAGGAGCAGACCTGTCCCACTGTCCAGAAAACTCTAATTTCTTAAAATATTTTTAAATGCCATATTCTGGAGGTCTTAGAAGTGTTTGAAGATTATCTATCTAATTGAAATATATCTTTGTATACCTAAAAATCTAACTAACATGTACTTCTTAATTATACATTACAATTTTAAATCAGTTACATAAACATCATACCTTAAACAAGAGTATAAAAATATATACAGCATAAGAGAATTGACCTTAAATTTGTATCAATAAACCAAAGTCCACATCAGTGTAAAACATTTTGAGATTAACAGCTGATTTTTAGTTTAAAGTAAATTCAATAATCTATTTTTTAAAAAAATCACTCATAAACCATATCCCCCTTTTCTTCTTACAAAGAGATTAACTATGACCATTAACCATTTATAATGAAAACAAACATTTATAAACAATATTTTGGGAATTTGAGTGTAGTTTTCCATTACTATTTCCTGCTAACTGAGGGGCGTTAACAGTCTTATGGATTCTTGAGACTGGATCATCTTAGTTGCAGTCTTGAAGCTGATGTGACCATCTCTTCCCATCAGAGAATTTTCAGATGGTCTTGGTTGATGAAACCATAAGAGCCTGGAAGCAATCCACAGGTTCTCATCTTCTGTGGAAACAAAAGCAGAACTCTTCCAAAGCAATGAATCTTTAGACATAAATTTCAAAGTCAAGATAACTTTAAAATATATATTCTTGTTTAACAGCCTTTGCAATCTCTTGTCTTTCTGCAGTTAGCTCATTAAAAGTTAAAAAATTAAAAGGAAACAAAACAATAACCATAATCCAGATTCTGTGTCTATTTTCCATCCTTACGTGGCTTATTATATTTTTATTACTCTATTTCTCTTTTTTAGGGACTTACTATTTCTTTTCTCTCTGAAACCTATGTACATTTTACACACATTGTAACCTGTTGACAGGGTTTTTTTTTTTTTCATCTGAATCTGTTTTATTGTGAATCCTTAATCATTTTCTAATCAGAAGAGCTTTTAAAATGCTCACACTCTCTTAAAGAGCCACATAGTTTTTGCAGATAAAGCTGAGTCAGGAAGTTTCTCTTAAAGGGGCCGCATCGCTGTTCACCACCAGCAAACAGAGCAGACCCAAGAAATGCTGTTACTAAGACACTGTCGTTGACTCTGTTTCCTTTTTGATCAATATAAACAGAAACCTTAAATCAACCACATCCTACTGAGTCTTCTGTGAGACTTTGGAAACTGGCCTGGATGCAGCTTACACTGCCTGCCGCCAGTCCACCACAATTTTGAATGTGGCCTAAATGCCATGCTATCTCTATACAATGTCCTGCTTCAGATACACAATTTGAAAGCTGCTTTTGGCCCTGTTTCTGCTCTAGAACCCTTCTTAATCTTTCTCAGACTTTATGTGGATATTCAGCCCACGTTGGGATGCCATCTGTTACAAATTGTTAATCTCAATTTACATTGGTATGGATTTTGATTTATTGATACAAATTTAAGGTCAATTTTGTTATACTTTATGTATATTTCTACTCTTGTTTAAGGCATTATGTTTATGTGACTCATTTAAAATTGTAATATATAATTAAGAAATACAGATTAATAGTTAATCATATGTGATGATCAAATTTATAGTCATGTTAGTTAGAATTTTAGATATACAAAGATATATTTTAATTAGATAGGTAACCTTCAAATACTTCAAAGACCTACAGAGTATAGTATTGAAAATATTTTAAGAACTTAAGACTTTTCTCGACAGTGAGACATGTCTGATCCTGGCAGTACCAATATACTTTAAGAGGATGATGGGCATTGAAGAAACTCCATATTTAATTTACTTTATTTGTGGCAAAAGTTGGCCACTGGGAAAGAGACTGTTCTTGCCTCAACTGCTTGATGTTATGCTGTTTAAACTGGACATGCAGGACTCATAGGAAAGTGACCTCTGAACTTTGGCAGAATAAGCCAAGATAGTTCTTCAAGTTCCTACTTTGCAAAGAAAACTACCAGACATTTCTCTAGGACACAGGAGAAGCAACTGACAAGCTATGCCAGATGGGTGGAAGAGTCCTTCAAATTTACTTCTTCACTAAAAGGTATGTCATAGACTCTATGCCTGGAGGCTGAAGATGGATGCCCCAATGCTACAAAGAAACTTTGGGTGACTGTCTGGGCAGCCATATGTTGTTTCTGTCATTCTAAAATTTGAAGGTTTCTTGCAATGCATTTCCAGTTTACTGAGTTAATATTCTATCCTTCTGTGGTCTTTGATGGGGTTGAAGATCAGATAGTTATAATTTTAGTTTTCCTTAATTATAATAAAAGGTAAAATAGATATGAAACTTGGAACTCACAAGAATAAGGTAGATGATAGAATATTTTGTATAATTTTGCTAAATACAAAGAATAGATATAACTGTAATTCTTGCTTGATAACTGTTGTTATATATAATTTTATCATGTTAAAATTGAAACTTTACTTTTTGATTAGACAGAAAAGAGAAAGTAATGTGAGATATCTTTCTGTATGCTGAAAATACTATTGGCTAATAAAGAGACTCTTTTGACCTATGGCAAGGCATCTTAGAAGCAGGTGGAAAATCTGAGTACAGATAAAGGGGAAGGAGGGTGGAGGATGCCGCTAAGAGAGAAAGATAGAAACATACAGGTAAGTCACGAGTCACGTGGCAAAACAGATTTGTAGAAATGGGTTAAGATTCAAGAGCTTGATAGCAATAAGCCTGAGCCATAGGCCAAACAGCTTGTAATTAATACAAGCCTTTGTGTGATTATTTGGGGCCAAGCGGCTGCAGAACTACAGGTTTGGACCTTGGGCTGGACAGAGGAGAAACTTTGACTACAGCCTGAGGTGTCAGCCCCTGAAGCTGGAGTTAGAGATTGTTATAAAGTGCCTTCTGTTGGTGAAAGAACCACAGCTGAGCCCTCTGCAAAAGCAGTACCTGTCCTCAAATGCTGCAACATCTGTGCACACACCAGACTTTCCACATGGGTGGGGGGATCAAAGTCAGGTCTCCTGTTTGCACAGCAAGCGCTTTACCCATGAACTAACTGTGAGGCCTGTGCTCAGTTTTCCTAATGCTAAGACATGGGAGCTGCTCTAAAGTAAAAGCATATAGACTGGCAAAATGACTCTACTTCCCTCTCCTAGCTTGTCCTTGGCGTGACATAACTCACAAAACAATGTTCATCACAGTTCTCAGAAAATGGAGGTCAAGAATACTGTACACAAACTAAACAAATTGTATTTGGGGTAAGAAGCAAAAGGTACCACACCCCAGCACCCGCCTCTGACACCATGTGGCTTGCAGACCTGTAGAAGGGCCTACATAAATTTAACCACAAAAAGGCAAGACTGTACCCAAACTGCTCTCACTTTCCTTTGTCATTTCTACTTAGATTTCAATCACCTTTTGAGGTGATACAATTTATCATTATTGATAAAATTCCCCTTTTAAAAGACTCTAAACCATCTCCTTAGAGTTGTACTTTTGTATGGGACAATTCATACATAAATGTATATGCATGTACACATCTGTATGTGCATACACAGAAACACAGACATCTTTAAGGTTAAATAACAACCCCACATGGTTATGATTTGTAATGAGGGTAAGAACATGCTGTTAGATGCAAATTCTTCTAAGGGTATAGTATCCAGAATCTGCATCATATTTGAGGCCTTCAGCAAACAGGCAAGAATAGCTCTCACTCTGACTCTGACATTCAGCCACCAGCAGTCATTAAGAATCCTTCTACTTTTCCTTGTGCCTATAGTGAAGACCATCTTGCCCACAGGCTTTTAGGTTTTCTTGAATTTCAGCTACCATTCATCACCCACTGAAGGTGCACTGTCTCTAGAACTCTGTTAGCACATGTGAAACCAAAACATCTTCCAATCTCCAGTGGCAATGGCAACTTTTAATCCAGATGATTTACTTATGGAAATTCAAGCTTTATATCTCTTTAACTAATGTTTTAATTACATTTATTTCTTTGTGTGTCTGCGTGTTCCTGCATTCACGGTGTGACACACATGTGGAGATCAGTAGACAACTTGAAGGAATCTATTCTCTTTTTCCATTATTTGGATCCCAAGGACTGATCTCAGATCTGCAGACCTGGCAGCAAGCAGCTGAGCCATTTCATGACCCACTTTCTACTTTTTTACTTTATTTACTTATTGTTTATTTTTAATTTTTTGAGCCAGGGTTTCATGTAACTCAGGTTGGTCTCCAAATCTCTATGCAGCAAGGATGACCCTGAACCACTGATCCTCCTGCCTCTACCTTTCCAAGTGCTGGGATTGCAAGTGTGTGCTAATATAATATGCCTTTTGGAAACGAGAGAGTACTTTGCTCAGCCTCGATATAGGGAGGTGGAGCTTGGTCCTACCTCTGCCTTACCCTCTCTGAGGAGTGGCTAGGGGGTGGGATGGGGGAGGGAAGTGGAAGAAGGGGATAGAGGGAAACTGTAGTTGGCATATAAAATGAAAAAAGTAATAAAATAATAAAGAAACAAGAGAGTATTGTTTGAATTTTTCAATTAAGATTGTTGTCCTCTCGGTGATAAAACGGGTGACACTGAAAGAGGGTCCTGGGCCAGGCTCAGCACAGGGCCAATGTGAAAAGGGAAAGGGGTATTAATGCTCAGACTGGACGTGTCTACACAGCGTCAAGTTTCAGTTAGTCTTGTCTGTAGCACTGAAACTGATAAAATGTAAATTAAAAATGATTATATCCTGTGTGAATTATCAGTCTTACTTGCTGAATATAAACTGTAGCGTGAACTAAAAAGCAGATAAATTAAGTTTGTCAACAAAACAACTCATATGTATACATTATATATAAAAATCAGCCAGTGCCACATGTCTTTAATCCTAGCACTCAGGAGACAGAGCAAATGATCTCTGAGTTCAAGGCCAGCTTGATCTATACAATGTGTGCCAGGCCAGCTGGGGCTGCATAATGAGGCCCTATCTTAAGAAAATAACTTGGTATTAGGGATTATGGGGAAGAACTATAGACAAACCTGGGAGGAAAAGCGCCTCATCCCCTGCCATCATTCCAAAGATGAGGAAACATGGGTAAAAAAGACTTCAAATTCAAGCCACACAGCAAAGATAGGACTGGACCCCCTAACTCAGCTTCACACTGCCACTATAAACGTAGCACAGCTATCATCCACAGACAGAAATGATTATGATTCTGTCCAAAAGAAAGACACATACTCAATATTACCGTATGTGTCCCAAAATACCAACTCTGAACCTAGATTCAGTGTGTGTTTGTGTGTGTGGTGTTCGGGGAGGCTGTTTTTTACTTGGCCTGGAACTTGCTATGTAGACCGGGTTGGCCTCAAATCATAGCAATCTACCTACCTCTGTCTCCCAAGTGCTTAGATTAAGAGTACACTACCATAACCACCCCCGATAACATTCATTTCTAACTATAGAATAATGAGTTAGTTTTCTTGACTTGACTTTTTCTGAGATGGATCCAACAAAGCCTCCATCAGAAATTATAAAGGCCAGATGATATGTTGAACCCCTGGAAATAGCTCAGACAGCACTAAGCTGCTGTCGGCTGGGGTGGTGTGAAACTTACTGCTCAGAGTCATAGTAGTCCATCCGCTTCTTTTTCTTGTTGTAAGCTGCAACTCGGAAGGGGACTATTTCCAACGTGATGAGGCCAGGGGCCATCGTCAGCACTTTGGCACCGTGGCTCGGCTCATAGAGGTCCTTCCCTGTCTCCGGATGAGGCATGCCAGCAGGGTCTCGTCCAACAATATAAAAATTGGCTCCTGCCACCATCCGTGCTCTGCAATGCCACTGGACCTAAAAAAAGATGTCTAAGTATTAGATAACTACCCTGTGGTGACTGAGTTGTGAGAAATAGCAAATGGGTAACAAATGCATATACCCTTGTGTTTAACTCCTTCCCCACTGAGCTGTACCTTCATTTACGTCTCCCTTCATTGCTACTTCATAGTAAAAAGCCTCAACAAATTTAATGTATCTTCTCAGGAAGCTAAAATTGAATCAGGTCCCCAAACCAAGATCATAAATGAGCATGAATATACACATGTATGTATTTATGGTGTATCTGATTATGAAGTATGTGGATGTGCTTATATCCATGTGCAAGATTTTATATACACATAAGAAGTCATTCATAGAGTACAAACCGCAGCCTGCAAGGCTACAGTCAGGGTGGGGGCTGGTCCCTGAATGCAAGGAAGGCTTTGGGGCCTTCCAAAGGGATTGATCAATTAGGTTCACATCCCAAAAGATACCAGACTGACTACTCCAGAAAACATGACCTAATTAAGGAAATACAAAGAAATGCACAGCGCAGTGTGTTTCGACTGCTCCTGTCTACACGCCTCTGCTCACTGACATAGAATCTGTTTCTAACATGCAGTCATTTAACAACTGGAGAATAACTTTTCTGACAGAGGAAGGTCTCCACCTCTAACAAGGCATTACACTCCTCCCCTCTCCGAGAAAAAAAAAAAAAAAAAAAAAAAAGCCTAAATGGCAATCCTCATTACAACTTCATATGCTCAGGATATGGCTGTTAGCTGTACATTCTTAAACACATATCATTTTGACACTTTCACATAATAGATCTTAAGAAAGCATTAATTATTCTTTAGGAAATAGATTTAGTGTTTAATGACAAGACAAACATTTTCAATTTGCCAACTAGCTATTCATATAGATAATAAATCTGTACATTCGCACACCAGTTTTAATCATTAGAAAGCACATTCTTTCCTGCACAGCTCCCACTCCATTCCTAGGGTGGAATTTCGGAATCGAGCCATTCAATTTTTATAGACTGGAAAATAAGGAACATCCTGTTGATAACCACACAGCCTTAACAGCTGTTCACTGTTCTCAAATGCATTTGTGCTGAGGAAACAGATCTAATACCAATGCCTTCTAAATAACCCAGAAAACAATTAAAGAAGAATCACTGTTTATACTTTATTATGACAATTTAGCAAATGTGTGTTACTGGCAGACTTGTTCCTGATGTCACAGGAAAACTACGAAAACGAGGTAGAATTTTTTATTATTATATTAGGAAAGTCCTCATTTAAAGGCTGGAAGAAAAAAAAAAAGCCAAGCATCTAAGTGATGCACCGTAGAGGAAGGAATGGATGAGTCAGACATGGGGGCTCACTCTTTAGTCCCCGCCCTTAGGAGAGAAAAGAGAACTGTACAACCTAGGCTACACAGTGAGTTACTGTGAGTAACCTGGGCTACATAGCAATACCTTATCTCAGAAAGGAAGAGGGAGGGAGAGGAGAGCAATAAAAGAACGGATAGTTTTTCATAAGCCACTTAAATCAAGCCAGATCATAAACACTGAAGTATACAACTACTTAAAATATTAATACGATTGCTAGAACCTCTAGTTTATTCATCCAAAGATAAGAAGTTAAAAAGAACTATTCATCTCTATCTTCCTCTGACACATCTCAGCTAAGTCACATACTTAGCTTCAGAAGCCTGGCTGGTGGAATAGGAGAACATGCAGAATATCAATCTAGTGTGTGAAGCATACACAGGCCCTCAAAGACCATTCTTCCCACTTCCTATTATTAGGACACCAATCAGGCCAAGAACATGTGTTCTGACATGAAGTCTATGAATAAGGAGTCATCCCAGGGTCTCTGCCACATTCCAAGTTCTAGGACATTCTAGAACAAACGTATGAAGAACCATGAGATACAGACAGCGCCTTTATGTGAAGTCAGGAAGGACAGTGAGGACTTGAAGCAAAGCAATTACTTGCTTTCAGCCAGACATCAATACATACTTTACAGATTAGTATGAGCCAGAGGACAGAGAGGTAAGTTTACAGTTATTCTATCTACTATTCACAAAACCAATAACAAAAATACAGGCAGGCCAGGTATGGTGGCACATACCTTTAATTCCAGCACTGTGGAGGCAAATTTGTGAGTTCAAGGCCGTCCTGGGTAACATAGCAACATTTGGGAGTAAGTTAAAGCTAAATAGTGAAATCCTGTCTAAAAACAAGACAAATGAAACCCACAGGAAGATATCACTAATAATGAAACCCACAGGAAAATATCATTAATAATAAGAGAACAATATCCCTAGAATAGAAAAAAATAAAGATTATACGGAGAAGTGCAAAATACCTCTCTGAACTATGATGAGCAAGTATGTAAGCTATTCAACAAGGATTCCATCTCTAAGAAACATCTGTCAGAGCCACGTCAACTCATATTTTAGAATTCTATGAATGTACTTAAAGCCTATCTTCAAAACATACACAATGGCATAGTTTTCAGCTGCTGTAACATTAAATGATACCAGAGACTGGCATTCAAGACATGGCTCTAGGACCAGATTGCTTAGATGAAAACTCCATCACTTACTCCCTGACCTCAAGCAATTGTTTAACCTCTACCACAGGCTTCATCTGTAAACTGTGAATAATAACAGTGCCTACCTTCCTACTATTGTTATAAGGACTAAGTTAACATACATAAATCACTTGAAATATTGTCTAGCAAATAGAGTGAAGAGTCCAATAAAAAATGAGATGCCAGAGGCTAGTGGGACAGTTCAGTGGCTAAGAGCATGGGCTGCTTCCAGGGGACCCAGTTCTAGCCCCAGCACCTGCATAGTAACTTTACAACCAATGGGAACTCTAGCTCCAGGGGATCTGACTCCCTCTTCTGGCCTCCATGAACACCAGTCACACATGTGGTATGCACACCTAGATGCAGGCAAAACACCCACCCACCCACACCCACACCCACACACACACACACATATATGTAGTGGGTTAATTCACATTTTATTTCTTAATCACTACCTAGAACTACGCTAACTTAGTCATTTTATATTCCCTTTTCAGGGAAACTGATCCAATAAGAAGATTCTTAAGACTGGTTAAGAAATGGCAGTTTATATAGCACACGGCTAAAGAGTCAGGATCAGAAGGCCATAACTGGTGGGAATACACAATGCTGTGCAGTGTGAATAGTCACACCTTCATTAGAAAGCACTGGAGACCTCTCCTAATACCAAATAAATACGCATCCATATCCAGCCATTCTACTCAGCAATAACCATTCGCATAAAGAGGTACTGAAATCCACACTAGCACAGTTCCCAACAAAAATAGGAACATGGCCCAAATGACCCTCGACAGTGATGTGTGAAGTCACACAGGAGAACACATACTGAGAATGAGCAGTCTGTACTGACTGCAGTGTAGCAGGCTTTCCTGGACCACCAATCCCCCAAATCATGACACACTCTTTGAGACTTGGCTTTCAAAATACAAAACAAAACAGAAAATATTAACCCATTTCTATTCATCTTTGAGCTGCCCCGCTGCCCCCGAGGTTCATTTACTTCATCTGCATCCTGTTTTCCCGCTTTCTTCATGTCTGTCCATCTGGCCTCTGGCAGGCTACCCCCCTTTTCTCTCTGCCTGCCAGCCCCACCTATCCCTCCTCTCTAGCTATTGGCTGTTCAGCTCTTGATTAGACCAATCAGGTGCCTTAGGCAGGCAAGGTGAAACAGCAACACATCTTTACATAGTTAAATAAACATTCTATTCCACAACACTGCAGTGAGTAAGAGTAACTAAAGTGAGAGAAGCCAGCATAAAAGATCACAATGTCAGATCCCAGCTAGACAGGTGTCACACCAGGCTGGCCTGAATGCAGTGGCGGCCCAGGTTACTTCAGGAAGATGAGATAAGCATCTGCTTCTGGGAGTGCAGCAAGCAGACACCCACAGCTATTGGCTCTGTTCAGAAACAGACCCCACCGCAGAGAGCAGCAGGTACAAAGGAGGCACCATCCTTGGCAGCCAGTGCCTAGTCAATTCAGCTAGGATGCCTGTTTCCATGCAACTTGGCATCTCTGAAGGAGTGGTGGAGATGGAGTCTAAACCTGTGTGCCCTGGAGGGTTCTGGGAGATCCTGTGTGATTCTGAGCAAGCTCTGTAACTTTGCGACATGGGTTATCCTCCCCTAAAAGTGAGCAGCAGCACCCCTCTTGTGGCGGCTCAGGGTTGAGTTAGTTAATATACACAACGCCTGAGACTAAACTGCAGCTTGGCTTCTCCCTGTGCTCTGCACAGCTCCCTTCCTTCTCCTCTCCTCCAAGTGTGATGGCAAGGGCTCTCGTGCATCTCCTGAGCTAGCCTTGCTCTCCACCTGCTATCCAGAGCTCACAGCCTTCAACATGAGGGAATTGTGCAGGAAGTAAGGACACGGACAAGAGCTTCAGAATGCTGGGTGTAGTTATGTTTATTCTGGAAAACTTAGCTTCACTGAACATCTATGAAATGTGTCCTTTCTTCCTCATTATTCTTGTGGGCAGTGACAGGAGCCAGTCAGAAGCCAGGGGAGGTCCTGCCAGAGCCAGTTCAGGCCCAGAAGCATGAAGGCCACACTTCCTTCTTTCTCCTTCTCCCTCAAAGAAGGCCATTAAGTCCAGCTGGCCTTCCCTACAGTCGGCATAAGGCTCACTGTGCATGCAGGAAGGAAGCGGCTCCTTTTCTAAGAAGAACACAAACAACAGGCCTTTCTAAGCCCCAGATTTGTCACCAGCCATCATACTCACTTCCTTCCACTCAACTGGCCATCCTTCATCAGATCTGGCGTACAATACAGTCTTCCTTGGATCTTTAAAAAGGCCCTTGTGTCATGGAAGACTTGAATCCAATAAATATGTATGCTCCCTTTATGCTGACCTCTTAGCCACGAACCCACGGTAGGCGGAGGAGTGGACAGACCACCAGCCACTCAAGTGTGTCTTGCACAAAGGAAGATGGCTGAAGTGAGATGCCTGCCCTCAAGTATCTTCACGGCTCTCTCCATGTCTGTGTGCATGTGATGGGGGAGGGGTGAGGCCCATGCACACACAGAAACCAGAGAAGGATGTAGACTGGTCATCTCCATCACTCTCTGCCCTGTTCCTCTGTGACAGGGTCTCTTACTGAATCCAGAGTGAGCCATCTAGCAGGCTACAGCAGTCCTCCTGTCTCCACTCTCCACCAAGCCTAGCTTAAATAGGTGCTGGGATTCAAGCTCACATCTTCAAGACATCTCTCCAGATTCACTTTTGAGTCTTCCCTCAGAAGCACAACTGACAGAATTTAAAACATACAAATCTTTCCATCTAAAGCTTGGCATAGTGTAGGAATTTGTAACCCTGTCCTCTGGAAGGAATGGCAGGGATACCAGAAGCTCAAGGCCAGCCTCAGCTACATACTGTGTTTAAGGCCGAACTCCTTTCTAACTCGATAAATGATTTCTTTGTTTGTTATCATAGGCTATTTCATTTCTAGTCCTCCCATTCTCATTTTAAAAACCATGTGAAATAAAATTTCACATCAACCCCACTTTCAGACAGAGCATAAGAATCACAAAGAAAACGAGACAGATCTCAAACAAGGAGGCTCATTTTTCAAGCTGGAAACTGAATAGGTCACTGTTCATAAACCTACTCCTGCCTGCCACAGTTACGGTTTCTATTGCTGTGATAAACACCATGCATCTTAGAAATGTAACGGCTTACAATTTGCATAACTTGTAGACCATCATCCAGAGAAGTCAGGACAAGATCTCAAGACAGAAACCTGCAGACAGGAGCTGATACAGAGGTCATAGAAGATTCTCCTTTACAGAGGCTTGCTCATCCTGCTTTCTTATAACATACGGGACCACCAGCCCATGGTGAGCTAGCCCCTACCTCATCAATCAAAGAGCAAGAAAATGTCCCACAGGTTTGCCCACAGGCCAATCTGGTAGAGGTATTTTCTTAAGCAAGCTTTTCTCTTCACAAAAGACTCTAGCTTGTGTCAAGTTGACAAAAATGAATGAATGAATGAAAATAAATACATACATACATACATTACATACATACATTACATACATACATACATACATACATACATACATACATACATACATACATAAATCCCTAGCCATCACACTGCCATAACTTGATTTGGGTCATTCTCACGTGAAATGACATTCTAGAGACACTCAGATCAAATGACTTTCTTAAATAAGGTTAATGTTTCAGAAACAAAGTGGTGTAAGGAGAATTCTGAGTGCTTGCGAAAAGACTCCACGAAAAGAAGAAACTGACCTCAGTTTCTACAAAACATGGAACTGCTCTTGGGTTTGGGTTCTTCCCAGGTGTAGCAGATGAGTGAGTTTCCCTCAGATCACACATTATTGCTGTTATTATTCAATTAAATGTTTAAACTCTCCTCTACATGCCTCTATGGAAAAACATGTTTTTGCCACATGTGGCTCGTCCTTGTGACTGTACACAGCTTGAACTCATGAGAACTTTACTCAGGTGACCTTTCTTAACCCTCAGAGTATAAATTGTCTGGGGCTCTGAATAAAGTTGGCTATTGCATGAGATTTCAGTCTACCTCATTTATTGACTCCACTCTCCCAGGTCCCACGGCCTCTAGAGCAGTCCTAAGTACTAGCCAGAGGAACCACTGAACAAACTGTGAGATGCAAACCCACACAGAAGTCATGGAAGCATATGGTAAACAGCCAATCACACTTCAATCACATTTTCGTCTTTAAGCCTGCTGGGTTGTTCGTCCGCTTTTCTTGATAAAGAGGTAACAGAGATTTCAACCCCATACACTAAGCTCCAATAAAGACTTGTAGGCTCTGTCCCAACAGTCAAATGCTTTGGGTTCCCTTTTAAAATGTTGGAAGTAAATTACTTAGAACTTTTCAAAAGTGGGCTTGAGTCTCAGATAAATCTAAGTGCGATCACCTTCCTCTATGGAAGGAATGAAGTGGTGCAATAATGCGCACTTCATTTTTTTCCTAACACAAGAAGCTGGCTGGGAATTTCCCACTCACTACTTCTGAGGTCACTCCACTGATTTACTAACTCATTCACTAAAAACATTTTGAAAGCCTACTCTACTTTACCTTGACACTGAAACCTAATTTCCATCATCTTTACATATGGACATAAAAAGATCTCAAACATTCCACTGGACCACAGGCAGAATTCCAAAACCCTATCCTCATATCAGGAAGCAATTTTACTTCCTTATTCAATCATGTTCTGGTCTTCAACAAAAGAACTGATGAAGACCATCTCCTGGGGGCTGGACAAAAGGCTCAGAAATTAAGATCCAGTAACCGTTCTTCCAGAAGACTCAAAGAACCAAGTCTGGTTTCCAGAGTCCATGCTGGGCAGCTGACTACTACCTATAATAGCAACTCCTTAGGGGTCCAATGCCACTGACCTCATGCACAGACACCTGTACTGATGTGCACACACATAAACTCACACACACAGAAACACAGTTAAAAATCAAAGGAATCTTTTTTAAAAATGAATGTCTTGCTGGACATATCCCTAAAATACTGAATGCATTTAACACTCAGACAGACACATGTACATGAATGCCTTTGGGACCAGGGACAAAATCATCATTGGTTCTTCAAAGTTATCTAAAGGCAGGTGTACTAAAGCTTCGTATCCAGTTTGGAACTGCTGAGAGATGATGAGACCTTTAAGAGAGGCAACTACAGGGAAGTCACAGGGGTCCTGTCCTCGACAGAAACCGTGGGACTGGGCCCTTCCTCTCTCTGTCACTGATGTCACAATGCAAACACTCCATTTGGCCACTCAAGCCCATCACAATGTGCCACTTTACCACACGGCCAAAAGCAACAAGACCAACCAGTTATGTACTCAAATCAAGAGCCAAATAAACCTTGTCTCTTTACAGGTTGATTACTTCAGGTATTTGTTATGGTGAAACAGCTGGCTGATACACTAGAGCTCTTTCAGTTCTTGAAAAACTTAGAAAACACAAAAGTCGCACTGCTGTCCTGTTGTGAGACTATTGAAGGGACAAAATTGAGGGTTTTTCTAACTGTGGCTGGAACTTGGCTGGTGGAGACAAAACAACTGCATGCTGCTTTAATGTTCTAGTTTCCGGATCTTCCTTGCAGTTTGGATCAAGAACACAAAAAGAACCAAAGAAACCTGAAACCTCTCCAAGCTTCCTAGCAACTGATGCTCACTAGGTGTGGAGGACGCCCCCACCAGCCAGAGTACTCAGCAGTGCTGAATGTTTGGAACACGCCTAGCCATCAGGGAAAGGTCAGTGGGTCCTTTGGTGATGCCATAGCGTTTGCAAGAGTGACTTTAGCACTGCACTGATGTCCTAAAAGCAGCCTACCTCAGTTGGTCCAGCATACATCATAGGAGATGGAAAGATGGCCACCACTGTTGTCTCAGGGTTCAAGATACCCTCCTCCAGGACTGCAGCATGCTGCTTCATACGCCACATCAAAGGGACATCATCATCCTTTGTCCAGCCACCAAGAGGATGGAGGAGCAGGACGGGGCGCCGATAGCCCCTCTCTAGAAGCTGCTTGTGGGTATCTTGCATTAACAGGGCATGTCCATTGTGCACTGGGTTGCGCAATTGAAATGCAAAGACAGCATCTAAAAAGAGAATTTCCAGAGTTAGGACTTTCCATCATTGCCCTGCATGGGACAAGTCATTCTTTCCTGACTGATGATGACCTGTAATAAACCCAAAAGCTTAGATCAGAAATGGATAAAGCCATGGACTGGTGACTGCTTATTCCAAGACAGTCGACATCCACTGCTACCAGTCGAAATTACCAGCCCTTGTTCACCTGAAGAAGTGTGATACAGGAGGCCCAGACATAAAGTGGTTACTCCTGTGTGCAAGGGGAATGAAGGCCACTGTAAGACTTTTTTTCTGGTCCTAATAGTGAGCTGTTGACAACAAATACAAAATAGGGGTCAGTGTCAATCATTCCTCAGTCAAATCCTCCAAAGACCCGAGACTGGAGTTGTAAGCAAATGCAGATCATTCCTGGGGCTTTATTAAGAAGAGAGGTCCGGCCACCCCAATTCATACTGCTGTCATCTGTCTGGATTTAGGACTGAAATGCAGCAGCAACAGTACCTCTGATGAGGATTACAACTGAAATAGTGAAAGCTACAAGGCTAGCTGAACTGACCAGCCACTGCATGCTTACAATCCTGCTCTTACTTCTCTGTGCTCTCAAGCATGATTCCCTCGGATCACAGAACAGAAAGACCACCCTGGCACGGGAGCTCCGTTTACTCTTTTCTGAACACCTGCCACCTCACCCCACCACGATGACTCAACAGAGACTCTCTTAGAATCTGTTTCCTTTTATTTATTTTTACTGTTACTAAAAATAATAAATGATTCACCTTGATTATTTTTAATTATGTGCATTCATCCATGTCTGTAGGGGTATATGCATATGAATGTAAATGCCTTGGAGGCCAGAGGTGTTGGATATCTTTAGAGCTAAAGTTATGGGCACTTGTGAACTACCTGCCATGGGTTTGGGGAACCAAACATTGCTGTGGAATTATGTTCTGGTACATTGTAAATATCCGTTCCCTCCTACTGGTTTAATAAAATGCTGATTAGCCAGAAGGCAGACAGAAAGTGTGGGTGGGGCTACCAACCTAGGAAAACTCTGGGAGGAGGAAGAACAGGGCAGAGACGCCAGCAGACACAAAGAAAAGAAGGCCAGAATGCTGCTCTGAGACAAGGTACTAAGCCACTTGGCTTACCATGGGTTAATTTAATAGTAAGAGTTGGCAAGTTATATGCCTGAGCCGTAGACTCATCAACATGAAATTAATGTAAACTTCTGTGTGTTTCTTTGGGACTTTGGGACTGCTGGTCTGGACCTCAGGGCTATTTATACAGAGCTAAGCAGCTGGAGGCAGGCCAGATCTTGGGGCTAGTCTTGGTCAGAACCTATTTATTACAAAACCTGTCATTTTTCAAGAGCAGTCTCGCTTTTGGGGGGCGGGGGGCACCTTGTAGTAAGAGGTTTCTAGCCTGGAGTTTCGGGCCTAAGCCTCAAGGTTAGACCCACAGACCCACAGAGATACACTGATGCTTACATTAATTTTAGGCTGGTCAGCCTAAGGCCCAGGCATATAACTTGATAACTCTTCACCCTTAAACGAACCCATGATTCTTATCCTGTTCAGCCATGGGGCTCGGTACCTTTTCTCAGAGCAGCATAGTTGTCCTCTGCATCTTCTGGCTTGTCTGGCAACTCTGGAGTCTCTGTGGTATTTCTGCTCTGTTCTTCCTGTTCCCAGAGTTTTCTTAGTCTGGTAGCCCCACCCACACTTCCTGTCTGCCACTGGCCAATCAGCGCTTTTTATTAAACTCATAGGCAGGACAATTATTTACAAATGTAACATCATAAATCCATTCCCTGAATATTTCCTGTGCTAGGATTAAAGGTGTTGAGTTACCACTGTCTGATCCTCCTAGACTGACTGTGGGTAGATCCCTCTGATATCTCCAACTATTTTTAATATATTTGAAAATATTCCCACACCACCTCTCCAATCCCACCTTTCACAATGGACATCATCTTCAATCTGTTTTCAGTTCTGACCCCTCTATCACTAAGTACAGAAAACTGTGACAAATAACCAGAATCTGGGGGTTTTGTTTTGTCACATCCCTTAGTATTCAATTATTTGGAATATTATTATTATCTTTGGGCATTCTCAAGTTACCTTTCAAACACCAACAAAGCCTTTTGTAAGCAGAAAATTTATGTGATGTGACATTCGATACAAAGCACAAAACAGTCTTGACAGAAGTGTATGAGCAGGTAACACTGGCTTTCACTTAGAGGAGGTGTACAGACTGATCACTGCTTTAATCTTTTAAAATCCATTTGGAATCTGGACATACTACAGACATACAAGATCCTAAACATCTCTGTGACAACAAAATAGAACTTTAGGAAACTAAAGACAGGACATCTACCTACCCTGGATTCTGGACCAGAAGGGACAGGAAGGTAGACTACGAATTGCTGACATTATCACAGCAATAAAGGAACCCCCCTGCCACAGAACGAGGGAGACTGAAGAGATGGCTCCGTGGTTAAAGAGCACTGGTTGGTCTGTCAGGGAACCAGGGTTCAATTCCTAGCACCCTACAAGGCACTCACAACCACATCTAACTCCAAATCCTAGGGATTCAGGCCTTCTGCTAGACTCTACAGGCACCACCAAAGCTCACAAATGGTACTCTTACATAAGGCAGAAAAACATTCACACACATAAAATAAAATGAATAATCCTTTTTTTATGGACCCCATTAGGAAGGACATCTGTGTGGCTGGGGTGGAAATGTGCCCCAGGAGTGCTGGGTCAATGGTACCCTTCTGAGTAGATAAGCATGACTGTCCTACTTGTAGGAGCTTTGAGGGCGCTGGTCTGAAAGCTACTCTCAGTGACGAAGAAAATGTAAAAGCAGTAGGATGTTAATAATTGTGGAATCCGGGTTAAAAATATACAGACGTTTTTGCCTTGGAATATTTCTGTAACTTTTTTGTTATTTTAAAATTTAAAAACAGTAGAAAACTAGACAGGGGAGACGTCAACAAACCACAATTTGTAGAGCTTCTATGTTTCAAATGAACTAAAAAAAATAGTTCCTTATCTTTTCTTCTTTTTAATGGAAACACTAGAAGTCTAAACAGTACACATTTGATAGTTTTAAGTTTCTCGGTGTGAAACGGAGGAACTAGGATTATGTCTTGGAAGCCTTTACTGTTAAGGATATACACACTGGAATATTTAGATGAAATGGCATGAGAAGTGAGATTTGACTCAAAATGCAGAGAGAGCAGGTTGGGGCACAGATGAAAGGAGAATGACCCCAACAGGCCCGGCAGGAGCATGGGGGCTCACAACACTCTTATCTCTGCATATGTTTTAAATTCCCTATGACAACATGTTTTAAAAGAGAAGACACATGCAGGGGATCTGAAGCAGAACTGCCTTTAAATTCAGTTATATAACCTTCACTTCTGCAAAGTTTACTATGAGACTGCTGATCATACATGAAAGCAAATCTGACCCCTAAGAAGCCTTGAAGCATTCGGAGCTTTGTAAATCCCAGGGCTCATCTGCAACCACTCAACCCAAATACCACAATGCAGAAGTGTCCAAGGTTAGCACCTGGACCCATCTGCCTGGCTATCTCTGGCTATTACCAAGACATTGTGACTGCTGGATTTAGCATGCCAACTAGTTTGCAGAATAAGATAGGACAGGAAGAAATTCCAACCAAGAGGAAACGTGTGGGATGTGAACATAAAATCACATATTTTGTCAAAATGGAGAACACATATGGATGTAAAGTATGGCACAGAGCAATCACATTATATTCTGAATGCTCTTTAGAAAGGATGTTGGTACCAAATAAGAGCTATGAATGGAACGTGAAGTGGCATGTGACATTCTGTAGAGAATTAGTCCAGTGAGACTAGACAGGTTGACACAGTAGAGTACAGGCAGAAGTGGGTACAAGCACTAGAGATACAGCTGCTATATGCATTTCCACATAAAACAAAACTCTGCCAACTATTTCATTTTCTCTCCTCCCTTAATCGATGTGTCCCCCAGGGCCAATTCACAATTCAGACCCTGCACACTGTGATGGGGTCACAAGCGCCAAGGGTGTTAGGCTAGACCCTGTAACACTGACTTGCAAATTTCTGTTAACTAAGCAAAATGTGACCCCAAGCTCAGATCACCTCTCCATCTGCCTCTTAGTGTCCCAATGTCATCCAAGATTCAATTTCTGCCACCTAGCCCCCATCCCCAGTCCTGCTCCCTAGCTTTGGAGCACAGTACCCAATCTAGAGTCTGAAATGCTACAGCCCTCCTTTCTCCCACACATGCACATGAGCTCTCCTTCACAATCTGACTGGGCAGCAGACACGAAGGTCTGAACAGATGAAAACCACAGTTTAGACAAGCTCTCCCCAAGATAACAGTGGGGCTCTTGTCCCCTCTGGAGTCTGCAACTTATTGAGAGGAGGAAAGAGCAAATGTATGGTAAAAGAAACCCATCCTTTCAAGTCCATCAAGGAAGGATTAGGATCGTTTGTAGAGAAAGGTGCTGACAGTGTGGAGAATATGTGATGGTGGAAAAAAACATGGCTTCCCTTCTGCACCTCCACATCAAACAGTTGGGCTACATTCATCCAGCCAACTATTTGCTTCCCACTCTGCCACACAGTGAACCAAATCCCAAAATCCCTCTCGCCAAATCCCAAAGATGCCTCTGCTTTCTGTCTCTATGTCTCTACCCACTGTCTTTCCAGACTAAATGCCAGCTAAGAAGGGCACCGGCCTCCTAAATTCACCTGCCTCTTTACCTAATATCCCTCTTTTAAAAAAAAAAAAGCATGAACCACTGCAGAGAACTTAGTGGAAATAGTCCATTATGGACTATTTATTTATTTCAGCAGCACTGCCTTTGGTTTTAATGCTTGGTTTTGCATAGTCTCCTAGTTATGCTTTGTGCACATATTTTACACAGCCATAATCAAACAATATGAAACATCAGGCTCTGCGGGGCCATCTGGGTCTCTACATACCTGTTTCTCACTGTACCTGGAGCAGCAAGGTTCACTGCTGGGCTGTGTCAAGCTCTACTGACATGTTCATTGAGGAAGTACCCACACAACCCCTCACCATCAGCTGTACTCGCAGTACTGTGTGGTATCTCAGCCATATCTCTACAGTCTGACCTCCCAACTCGTCAGATACAGACATCACAAAATCATCTGAAGATCTACTACACTGTCTTCCCACTTCCAGTATTTCTGTCTCAACCCAAATTCCGCTCAGTCTACTCCTCATCACTTCCAACCTCCTATGAAAACCTGACTGTGTAAAAACACTGCTTAGGGTGGCATGCTCTCCCTCCCTGCACACTAGACTCTTCACCAGGCCAAGAGGCAACATGGAAAGAAGCAAATCAAACCGGAGCCTTTCCTTCCAGCAAGAAAAAGAGAAAGAAAATTGTGGAGAAGGTCCTTTTCAAAATGTGTGTCACTACTCAGAAAGGGAAGGAAATTGTCAGCATTTCCTGGTGGTGATGAACAGCAAAAAGTCTCTGGATGTGCAGGAAAGGTCATGTGATAACTCCACAATGGCACAGGCAGCAGGAGCTGCTAGGACCTAGTGCAAAGAGCTAGACTGACCAGGCTCTGCACCAGCTGGGGAACCAAAGACAATGGCAGGCAGGCAGGCAGGGAGGGAGGGAGGGAGGCAGGCAGGCAGGCAGGCAGGCAGGGAGGCAGGGAGGCAGGGAGGGAGGGAGGGAGGGAGGGAGGGAGGGAGGGAGGGAGGGAGGGAGGCAGGCAGGCAGGCAGGGAGGCAGGGAGGGAGGGAGGCAGGGAGGCAGGCAGGGAGGGAGGGAGGCAGGCAGGCAGGCAGGCAGGGAGGCAGGGAGGGAGGGAGGCAGGGAGGCAGGCAGGGAGGGAGGGAGGCAGGCAGGGAGGGAGGGAGGCAGGCAGGCAGGGAGGGAGGGAGGGAGGGAGGGAGGCAGGCAGGCAGGCAGGGAGGCAGGGAGGCAGGGAGGGAGGGAGGGAGGCAGGCAGGCAGGCAGGCAGGGAGGCAGGGAAAGAGGGAGGGAGGGAGGCAGGGAGGGAGGCAGGGAGGGAGGCAGGGAGGGAGGCAGGGAGGGAGGCAGGGAGGGAGGCAGGGAGGGAGGGAGGCAGGCAGAGAGGGAGGCAGGGAGGGAGGCAGGGAGGGAGGGAGGCAGGGAGGGAGGCAGGGAGGGAGGCAGGGAGGGAGGCAGGCAGGGAGGGAGGGAGGGAGGGAGGGAGGCAGGCAGGGAGGGAGGGAGGGAGGGAGGCAGGCAGGGAGGGAGGGAGGGAGGCAGGCAGGGAGGGAGGGAGGGAGGCAGGGAGACAGGGAGGGAGGGAGGCAGGGAGACAGGGAGGGAGGCAGGCAGGGAGGGAGGCAGGGAGGCAGGGAGGGAGGGAGGCAGGCAGGGAGGGAGGCAGGGAGGGAGGCACGCAGGGAGGCAGGCAGGCAGGGAGGGACTGAGTGAGTGGGTAACTGAGTGAGTGAATGAGTGAATGAAGTAATGAGCAGAAAAGTCTTCACAACTGTTAGCCATTCTTCCTCAGCTTTCTAAGGACAATCAATGCTTCACTCCCAGCCCCAAGTAGGACCCACAGACACAGCCTCTGCCTTTTCTTCTCTTCATCTCTCACTAAGTGTCCTACACACAGAACTAATAATCCTCTCCCTCTGGCGGGGAAAAAAAAAAGCTACTAATTGCCACTTTAACTCATTCCCCAAACTCAAAGAACAGGCATTGCCTGTTTTCCCTAACCCAATACAGCCCCCAACAACCAACAAGACAGCATGGACAGCCCACAGCTGCCAGATCATGCCAGGAGTTGGGGCTCTGCAAGAGGGTCTTGGTAAAAGACTGGACTGATCATCCATCCCTCTGCCATCAGGACCGTCAAAAATTATTTATCTTTTTTGACTTATACTGGATAAGTAGAAAATTAGGGAGCAATCAATAAAACAGTAATGGGGTGCCTAGGTAAATGCATGTATATTAATTAGCATTTTCTCAAGCTGGTACTCTCATACCCCAAAGCATATCGACAATAAGCTACCATTCTCAAGGTTGGGTAGGCAACTCTTTCACTGACTGGACTCTGTGTGGATTATTCTCCACACTCAACTCTGTCTTTGCTGTATGGCCAGGGCACACTGGGTCTCTCCAGGGCTTACTGTGAAGAAGTACTGAGCTCCTGGGTGAAGAATTGAAGGCTCCCTCAGGCAGCCAGAGGATACAGGAAGAAACATAAGAAAACACACTACCTTCACTGCCTCACCAACCTCCTCTATTGTTCCTAACTGCCTAAAATATGCTAACATCTCTACTTATTCTTTTAAAACAGTCTGTAATTCAACAACTAGACAAAAGTCCTCAGATTCGGTACCAGCACCACACTAGTCTGAACAAGTGTGTGAACTTTTATTTTGTATTCAGCAGGGCACCAACATTCTGTGTAAAATAACTACAAACAGGCTCTTAGCTGGCTTAGTGAAATCCTTTATCTCTAGCCGGTCAATCAAATGGATACTAAGAACCTGCCTGCATTAGTAAATAGTTCACCTTCTAACTAGCAATGCAGGCAATAGGAAAATCCTGATCCTCCCAGCTTCAGAAGGCACTCCAACAGCTGAACTGTGACATCCATGTACATGGGACAAAAATCTACACCAGGTAAGATAGGGTGGAGAAGAGCAAACAGAGGCATGAACACACACTAGAGACAAAAACGAGTGACTACTGTTGATTTCTCTCTGTTGAACACATCAGTAGACCTTGTCACTGGTTTCCTAATGAGTAAACAAGAACTACAAAGTATACTCCCTTGGTCTGCTGCTTATTTGTTTTAGTCTAAAATGGAAAAGTAAACAAAATAACACAATTCTTTGTTGTTTGATGTAAGGCTAATAACTGGCTCTCAGCTACTTTAAACAAAGTCGAAATCTCCCATTATGCAACCCGTTCTCTAAATGACTTAAAATGTTTGGCTCAGGAAGAGCACAAAACAGATGGAATAGTAAAGTCTCTAATTATGAACAATAATTCTGTGATAAGATGTCTCAACAGAGCCAATAACTGACTAACATCAATTCTGGATACCAATTCAGAATTTGCAAAAACAAACTAAGGTGGTCTCAGCAAGTCCTAAATGTGTTTCTATTCATCCCCAGAAGATGGGGGGGGGGGTGATCAACTATGATTGCTGACTATAAATAAAAGAACTGACTAGAAGTGTCTTAAATAATTTAAATTCATAGCATCTCTTTGAAGCCTGGAGGTAAATGACAGCAACTGAGCACAGAATGTGTTTGGGATCCTCATGACCACAGAATGGCTACAAGAACTCCAAAGGGAAAATGGGCAGGCAACCTGTTTTCTTTCTTTCTTTCTTTCTTTCTTTCTTTCTTTCTTTCTTTCTTTCTTTCTTTCTTTCTTTCTTTCTTTCTTTCTTTCTTTCTTTCTTTCTTTCTTTCTGTCTTTTTCTTTCTTTCTTTCTCTCTTTTTCTTTCTTTCTTTCTCTTTTTCTTTCTTTCTCTTTTTTTCTTTCTTTCTCTCTCTTTCTTTCTTTTTTTTCTTTCTCTCTCTTTCTTTTATTGGTGATAACACAGTTTCTTGTCAAGAAGGGCTTTTCTGTCCTGATTCTCTCCTTTACAGGACAATGGTCAGAAGTGACCTTCATGGGGTTCCTAAACCTCATACTAACATAAAGGAATTGCATGTCATCACTGCCTGATACCAACCATTACTCACTTGTCAAATGAGCCACAGTGTGTCTGAAAGCAGGAGATGAAGCTGTACTTTGCCTACCATTGTATGTAGCACTCAGAGATCACAGGATGTTAAACCAAGGGGGGGCAGGTATTCTTGTTTGTCAGTCTGACTACATCTAGAATTAACTAAAACCCCCATGGACTGAACAACCATTAGATTCTTTAACCTTCCACTGGTAGATAGCCATCGTTGGATTAGTTGGACCACAGTCTGTAAGCCATTCTAATAAATGCCCTTTAGGTAGGTAGGTAGAGATAGATAGGTAATAGATAGACAAGCAGACAGACAGACAATGATATATATGCATGGGTGGGTGGGTGGGTGGATCATGAATGGATGGATAGATGGATGGATGAGATAGATTGACCCAATCTATGAGTTCCATTTCTCTAGAGAATCCTGACTAATACACCAAGTATCTGCTACAAACTCACAGGGAAGTTCAGAAGACAGAGGGGTCCTACCCTGCAACTGAAGGAGCCAAGCAGGAAACGTGAATGAACAATGGATGAGGCAAGCTGAGCAGAAGCCACTGAGCACTGCAGTGTGTGGCCCATGAGAAGCCTTTATGTCTACACTACTGTATTTGACATGACTTTAAATTCCAGCCAAGTACAACAGGCTCAAGAGTAAACAGACATCCCCTCTCTAACCTTGGCCAGCAGGCTAGCTTCAGCTCACACACAGAAACCAGGAAAACTCACTCCCTGTGTGCCCGGTGCTGTTCACAGTGCATTGCTCATCTGATCTCATTTCAATTTAAAAAAAAAAAAAAAAAAAAAAACAAAACAAAACCTGTCAGTCATGGTGGCACTCACAAAATCTCTGTGAGTTTGAGACCAGCCTGGTCTACATAGTAAGTTTTAGTCAAAGCTACTGTGAGATCCTGTTTCAAATAAATAAGTAAAATAGAGCCCTATGTATTAGGTTCCATAAGTGTTCTCATCAACTGCCAATGAGCCTTACAGAGGAAGTATATGAAAGTCCCAAACAGTAAAGTGGGACAGTGTCTACATTCAGACAGGACTCCTAATCACCTGAAGCCAAGGTGATTGCTGTGCTGGGGTCTTAGGGGGCTGCCCTGTCCCTGCTGCTCTACCACCACCTGGGACAAGGCTGCAAGCTCTTACATATAGCTGAGAGGTCAGCTATCTTCCATTCATTATTCATTGCACATTACATACCCACATTCATCTGCCCTTCCAGGCCACATCCAGATTTCCACATAGAAAGCATTACCAAGTGCTACTGGGGCTTAGGGCTCTGTCACCTCTGCTGGTGGGTTGACACAGATAGCAGTAACACTTACACCTCTTATCAATCCGGCCAAGTCTAGAGGCAATGCTCTTTTCACCAAAGCACCTTCTATTTCCAAGAAGCATGGGAAGGAAGGACAGGTGCACATGGGAGAGCATCGCCTACCAATACCCATGCAGTGCACTTGATGAGACCCTGTCCCGGAGCACTCGGGAGCATAAGGTGGCACAGAACAGCATCTCAGCTTTCTGAACACACTGCTCCCCTTCATCCCAAACCCAAATTAGTAAGAGCACTGCAGGACTGTTCTTGAAGAAACTTTGTCCTGTTTCTACTTAATATCTTCTTTACCCATAAAAGCCCCTTCTCGTGTTTCCTTTTGAAGCCTCGGCACTTGGCACATGAGCAAAGATACACAACAAATACATGTTAATGGAATAGGCACCGTAAGGTGACGGTGACGTTGCTCATCATTTGTTCCATAAGGTGCATCACTGATGTGAGGGCACAATTCTGATAAATTTTCTTCTATAGGTCTATTCAGCTTTAACGTGAGAGTTTTACAATTCACAGCCAATTTGCTATTATCATCCATCTTCCATACCATACGCGAAATGTCAGATCAAACTGTATGAACACGGAAAAACACAAACAAATAAAAACAAAGAGCTGCAGAGGCCTGGCTCCACTGCTGCTTTTCTTTATCTATTGCATTGCCTCATACACCTTTAGTTATCACCCTGTTACATACATTTGAGACAGTATTAGGACAAACTTCAGGAACTTTCCTTCTAAGTAGTCCCATACCAGAGGAGTAGGTCCCCATCTTACCGGCATTCATATCTTTAAACTTCTGCTTGAGCTCAGAGGGAGTAAGACGATACTGATCAAGACCGTCGTTCCAGTAAATTCGATCGAGGACTTGAAGATCTCCTCCAACCAGCCAGTCCCCTTGTTCCATAACCATCTAACAGAAAGCAATAGAAGATGATTTGCTACATCAGAAGCGGGAACATGACTCTCACACAAGCTAGGTGCAGCTTCTGCAAGCTGGTCTCTATCTTAAAGGCCAAGGCAGGCTCATGAACATCACGGGAATGAAAGACGCTGAAGATGCTGTGACAGTGTTTGAATGAATTTCTGAAAAGCAACCAAAACTTAAGCGAATGATTATTGCTTTTCAGTTGTTTTTTTTAAAAAAAAATAGCATTTTTCCCACTGTTATTAGATGTTGGTTAAAAGAATGGTTTGTATCGTATGGATATCCCATCTTGTGTGACCTTCAATATCTCAAACTTTGACACTAGTGATCACTGACAATCAAATGTATGAAAATTTATCAAGCTCACTGCCAAATTCATGCACATTTCCTCAAATTTTATCTACCCTCACTCACCTAGGCTATATCTGGAGGTCTGCACCCTCAGGACCCACCCTTCTCTGCACTGCCTAAGGCTGTTGGTTGGTGCCCAAATGCATTTCTTTTTTCTAAAGCTCAGAATCTACTTTAAAGCACTAAACAACTGACAGATAGTTGCCTTCAATGTTGACATTTCCACACTCAATACACGAATGAAGCACTTTGGAGACATGAATCATGTTTTCTCTAATTTTCCACAAGAATACAATGTTACGAGGTCAAAAATATTAAGCCTCCCTGGTGTGGGCTCCTACTGCAGCCTACCCTTGCATCTTTCTTGTAAGAACACAGTATCTTTCCCTACCACTACATTCCAAGAGAACAAACTTTTCCCCACACATTCAAGCCCTGTGTTGCAAGCCAGCCCAGAGCTCAGTACCTTGTACACATTAACTCTGTTACAAGCTGGAGTAAACATACAGCAAGCATAGGCTCAGTGAGCTCGTGACTCTGTATTTCATGCCCAGCATCAATGATTTCAAAAAACTACAAAGAGTCACTGAATAAATAATTACATGAGCCAAAACAACAAGACCATCTGCTCATTACACTCATCCAGGGCCGGTCTCAATTCTGCAAAACTTCACAGCCCAGAGGAACAATTAACACACAGCCAATGGCCACATTTCAACACAAATGTTTCTGTCAGATGAGTCAAGACCTTGATATACGGGTGGTTCTTGCATGTCGTCCCCCACTGTCTGGCACAACGTTCCTCCTTCCGGTGCTCAAAAAATTCAGGATTTCGAAGAATGGCAACACGGCGGCCCTCATACATCAGAGCAAATGCTGTACAGCCATCCAGTCTCTCTTTGTCCTCATGTGTAGCTGTGAGAACTATAGGCACTGACAAGTTGATGACACCTCCTGCAGGACACAAGAGAACACAAAGCGCACAGCTGAGTCAGCAGGGCTTAGTACAGTCGCCATCTTCAGTGACAACCGGGCCAGTAAGATGGCTCAGCAATTAGGGGCACTTGCCACAAACCTGACTCCCACATGGTACAAAGAATGAGCTGACGGCCACCAGTTGTCCTCTGTCCTCAGCATGTGTGCTGTGACATGGATGACTGCAGACACGCACACACACGGAAATACACACAATAAATTACTAATTAATGTAAGCATTTTTAAAGAACCAGGGCACTGTCTCCTGAGTACCTGGATATAAGAATCAGAAGAGGAAGTAATTTAATCAAAACATTACAAAAGAGAAGGAAGGGGAAGAGAGCAAAGAGACTGGATGGGAGAAGACGGAGGAAGGGGTGGGAGAGGACTAGGAAGGGGGTGGGGAGCACGGGGAAGGGGCTGGCTGAGGATGGGGAGGAAGGGAGGGGACATGTAGGGAAGAGGAGGGTGGGGATGGGGGAGGAGGAAGAAAGAACATATCACATACTAATTCTCCCAAGTCATCCAACTATCCTTGGGGAGAAATTTTATATACAGCTGTAAAGTAAAGGAAATTATTTACAAAGGAATCATCAGATACTTATAGCGGTCAAAACCACTGTGCATCCATCATACAAACAGGACCAAGAACTCTACTTCATTTCCAAGAAAAAGTTAAGTCTTTGTGAAAAGATTGACACAAATAACTACATTTCAAGTGGCAAACTGATTGTGTATCTCTGATATACTCACATGACAAAGAAAATGCTTTTCTTTTTATATATTTATTCGTTTGGGTGGAGTGTGTGTGTGTGTGTGTGTGTGTGTGTGTGTGTGTGTATGTGTGTGTGTGTACATGTGTGTATGTGTATGTATGTGTATGTGTGTGTGTATGTGTGTGTATGTGTGTGTACATGTGTGTATGTGTATGTATGTGTGTATGTGTGTGTGTGTACATGTGTGTATGTGTATGTATGTGTGTATGTGTGTATGTGTGTGTGTACATGTGTGTATGTGTATGTATGTGTGTATGTGTGTGTGTGTATGTGTGTGTATGTGTGTGTGTGATGTGTGTGTGTGTGTGTGATGTGTGTGTGTATGTGTGTGTGATGTGTGTGTATGTGTGTGATGTGTGTGTGTGTGTGTGTGTGTGTGTGTGTGTGTGTGTGTGTGTGTGTGTAGGTGTGGGCACAGGTCAGGGAGGGCACTGGGTGCTGTCCTCAATCCCCCTTCATCTTCTCCCTTGAGACAGGGTCTCTCTCAGGAAGGCTGACTGGTCTGCCTCCACTCCTCAGCAATGGGTCACAGCTACACATGGCCATGCCCAGCTTTTACACAGGTGCTAGGAATCTGGACTCAGGTGCCCTGCTTTCCCACCAAGTGCTCTTACCCACTGGGCCATCTGCTCACCTCTCCCTTTTAAATTACAGCTATAATATAGTCAGAATCAAACCAATATCAGCTGTCACCGGCCAAGAAACAAAAGCAGTAGCCAGTGGCTCTGATTAATCTAAACTGTTGTCAGTGAGCCCAAGGCACAGTCTCAGTTTCCAGCCTGTGATCTCTGTATCTCTTCTTTTGCTCTGCTTTACTTTCTTTGTTCTTTGAGACAGGGTCTCTCTATGCAGCCCTGACTATCCTGGAACTGGCTATATAGACAAGGTTAGCCTCAAACTCATAGAGATCTGCCCTTCTCAGCCCGAGTGCTAGTATTAAAGGTGTGCACCATCACATCCAGCTCTGCCTGCGTGCGTGCGTGCGTGCGTGCGTGTGTGTGTGTGTGTGTGTGTGTGTGTGTGTGTGTGTGTGTGTGTGTATGTGTGTGTGTGTATGTGTGTAAGTCACCATAACATATATGGGCTAGAAAAATAGAATATACTCTTAAATTCCTATTTGGAATTATTTATGGAAGAAATCGTGCTGTGTAAAAAATCATGGACAAAAGCTGTCAGCCATCAACAAATCTGGCTGCACTTAAGAAATTACCAAGAACAGGTTAAGATAAAAAAACTACTAAGTCAATTTGCACTAAAATCTGAGCTGAGTCATTAATGAGCAGGCAATTAAGGACCACCACTGACTCTAAGAAAGAAAATCAAAATTCACTTTTTCATCTTTACAGAAAACAAACGTAGAAATAAAACAGATCCTGCATTGACAGGCTTCACAGAGGAACAGTCCAGGGTGTAAGGTCCCTGGGGCTACACCCTAGGGAAGAAGCTCCTCACAGTGGGCAGATGTGGAGAGGAATGCTTTGGGCATTAAGGGAAGGCATGGCACAGGTAACAATTGGCTTCTATGACTCACTTTCTACCCTGATCGCAGGCTTTTCTTCCTCCTCCTCCTCCTCCTCCTCCTCATAACAAGAAGAAAGAGGAGGAACAGAAACAAGATCTCATGTTCACTTAAAGTGCTCAGGACCACTATTGAGAGTCCACGACTACCTTTCTAAAACGTGACAAATACCTGCAATCACGCTGTGTCTCCTCCATACCCAATTTAATTTTAGGTGTAGACTCTCTTACCATCCAGAAGACAATCAAAATGAAGGCACTGCAGGTATTCCCTCTCTCTCATGAAGCCATTCAGAGGAGTCGCCCAACCTTCCGCCAAAACTTGCACCCACTGCATATCCACCTAGTAAATTAGATGGTAAAGAAAAAAACAAAAAAGCACTTATCTCATGTATCTATGAAGCAGCAAAGAATGCTATGCATTTAATTTTGAAAGAAATGGAAACGAACATGTCAGCAATGGTTGTGGATCCCATGAAGTGAAGAAGAACTGTAGGAGAACAAGCCTTTCTTCTAGCGCATCTATAACACATTCCCCTCCCCACAGGGGCAGCCTCCCCTAAGCCTGTGGTTCCCAAATGTTAACCTCTGGGAGGTATGCTACAATGCAGACTGCTAGATGGGTGTGCTGATGCAAACTTAATCTTAGCACTTAGGAGGCAGAAGCAAGCAGATCTGGATACCTGGAGGATATAGCAAGGTTCAGGTCAAGTTGGGCTATATGGTGACAGCCTTTCTCAAAGCAAGCAAACAAATGCATATTGTTTCACATTCAACTTCCAAGGCAGTGGAAATTGTATAATTGTATAATTCTGCTAAGTTCCCAGAATGTGCTTAGTGAGGATCTAGAAACTACATGTTGATAGCCACTGTCCCCTTTTCTCACTGTTTGGTGTTTTGTTTATTTGTTTGTTTGTTTTTTAAGACAGGGTTTTGCATTGTAGCCCTGGTTGTCCTGGAACTTTGTAACCCAGGCTGGCCTTGAACTCGCAGAGATCTGCCTGCCTCTGCCTCCAGAGTGCTGGATTTACAAGCTTATGCCACCACCTGGCTGACAGTCACTTCATCTTACAAAGACCACTATTTGCTTAAACTTCTGAACCTGTGACTACTTCCCAACAGAACAGTAAAGAACTGGTAACTGCATATATCATCCAGCAATGGATCCCAAATGTAAAAAGTAAAAAGACTAAGCCCATGACCCATGGTGTGCGTTACAGTAGAGTCTCCCATTTATACCACAATGGCCAACGTGTGCAAGGAAACAGCAAACAACATGAGGAATTATAGAGCCTCGCTTCATAAATACTTTCTAAAGCCTTGATAGTGGCTATTGCTTATCTCAATTCTAGATGGCATCTGTTAGGAGATAAATGCATGTATCCCTGCAAGCTCCCTTGTATTATAAAGCCTTAGCCGTCAGCATGAGTCAATAGAACGAGTGGGGCAGTGCTGTGGATGGGCAAACTGGCAGTGTGCAGTGGGTACCATAAACTGAATCTGTGAACTCCGGGACTGAAGGAAGCTCACATTTAGGGTTCTGCAGTCTAATACACCTACAGATATATCTCTCTTCCCACTGTCTATGAAAACTCTGGTCCTTCTCCGTGGGCAGCTGGAACAGCACTGCATTACACCAACTCTCCCTAAAACTCCTCAACCTAAGAGACCAGGTCACACACAGCCCACTAAGATCAATTCCTACCAGAGATCTGAACAGCTATGGAGAAGACTTTGTCCAGGCCAAGCTCGGTTCCCCACCCTGAGTACTGAGAGATGACGCTTAAGTGTCCAAGACTCTGCTTACTGTAAAGGAAGAGTAGGAAAAAAACCAACTGCTTCTCCATCCTCTTACTCCTTAGCCTTCGTGGGGTTTTGACTGTTTTGTTTTTATCTGTTTTTAAAACATGTATAAATTATAACAGTCTGAAGTTTTCTAAGATTTGAGAATAAATTAGTTTCCACTCATCCTGCCTAGTTTAACTCAGGAATTGTTAATTGAGAAAGGCACCTAATGATATCATTAGACAGATAAACAACAGAGCAATTCTTAATGTGTCCATTTTTCTTAATATAAGGGAGAGTCGAGTGTTGGCCAGGAAATGTGGAAACATGCTTAAAGCAGTGACAGTTCGATCTAATTATTACGGGTTAGCATTTCTTCATGTTTTAGAAACGTTCTTTTCTCTCTCATGCCCCCAAATCTCACATTATCTTTGTCCTTTGATATTTCAAAATAAACAAACATGACTAAAAGCAAATCAAAGTCACAGTAATGTGGGAATATTGTTCCCCATTAAACACATTCTCCATGCCTGGGAACTGTGACACACGCCACAACACCCTGGCCTGCTACTGCTACCCTGACTTCAAACCGGGCGCTAAGCGCCATGTCCATCAAGCTCAGCACTCCTGGGAAGGCTGCACCACTTGGTTTGAAGAGCAATGGAGAACTTACTTTATTGATTTTCAGTGCTGGTAATGCTTCTGCGTCAGTCTTGGCCAAATGCAACTTGTTCTCTGGCACGTACAGTTCCTTCACTTCATAGGAAGCATCCACGGGGACGATACCCTGCATCACAGCAGAGCAATTAGACATCAGACCCAACAACGCAGGCATCCCTGAAAGGTACCTTAAGAAAGAAAATCAACAACTTCTAACAGAAGAGGGGGTTTTAGCGCCATGATCCCTCTTCACTTTTCCTAAAGTTAGGTGCTCTGTTCCCAAATACCCCATACTCAAGACATCAGCATTACACCCGTTATCTAATACAAAAATAAAAAATAAAAAAAAATCCTAGAATCTTCTATGTGTCAGAACAGGAAACTGTAAACAGAGCTGACCTCAGATACACCAAGACAAAAAATTTCAAACACAAAACAACCATTGTAACACACCACCATTTCCCCTGTAACCCTTTACTCTTTGGGTGTCCCTAAAGCCACCATGTTACTCATCAGATATTTCAGAAGGTGTCAGCTTCCCTCCTACATACTTTTGTTAGTTAGTTTGTTTTTACATACCAATCAAAGTTTCCCCTCCCCCCCCTTTCAGGATTCCTATCCCATCACCCTGCCTCCCATCCACTCCTCCTCCACTGTTCCTTTCAGATACAGGCAGGGCTCCTGTGGATGTCAGTCAGAAACTAGCAATTTTTTTAATCCCACATAAAATAGTTTGCACTTCAATCAAAATCCCAAGTACTCACTGTGACACTAAAGACAAGCTTTCTTCCTGCTCATCCAACACTTACTGCACGGGTGAGCATGGGGGGAGGGAGGTACACAGGACTGTGCTTAACACAACATAACCACTTACATTGCCACTAGGAGATCATTACGAGAATGGCTCCCAAGACATTACCATGCCCTAAAGAATTCTAAAAGGTTCAGTCACAGTAACTGATTTTAATATCAGATCTGCCAAGCCATCTCTACTAGAATACAATATGGAACCAACTGTGAGCTTTTCATACAGATGTGCAGGCAACACTTTGTTATTCGAAATAAAACAATTCTAAAGAGAATGAAAAGATACAGCCACTGCCTATGGAAAAGGTTTGTAAAAAACAGAAGACTATTATCCAAAATAAACGAAGAACCTTGAAACACACACACACACACACACACACACACACACACACACACAAAGACTCCTGTATAGATTAGAAGATATGTTGTTAAAATGCCCCATCCTATCCAACACAGTCCCCACTGTGCCAGTGACATCCTACCTTGTGTAGCAAGCACTTTTCTGAATGAGTCTTCTCCTCAGCTCCAAAATCAAAACTTTGATGACACACTCTACTGCCACATGGCAGGTAACTTAGTTTGTTCACCTAGTGGTGAACCAAGCATATGCTAACAGGGCCATGAGTATCTGTGGCCTAGTGACTCCACGGCCATCTTAGTCTGAGTAGTACCATCTGTGGGTGTTGGTACAACATGTCTCCTCTAAGAGCTCACAGTGGCACCTGACTGTAGTTACTTCTACAGCAAAAGAGGAAAATACTATTAATAAAGGGGCACAGGAGGACCGGGGTAGTTGTTTAAGCAATTCCTCTGGGGATCTGAGAATCTGGAATTAGTGGCCTACAGCTCTATCTTCTCAGGTTGGTAGTCAGCTTACATGAATGCCTGACTTTAAGAATGCATCTGAAACGGGAAACACATAGAGAAGAAGAAGAATCTAGTCAGGTAGGCAGCTTTGGCGCACGGCTCTCTGTATTGACTTTAAATGTGGAAGGGGCAGTTGGCAGGAACTGGGAAAGGGTAGAGCAAGATGCCCTCTACTCCCTTTAACCTTCCTCCAGCATGGTATACTACAGGGCGAAGGGTCTGTGCCAAGTCCAAGATACTTCACATGGAAAGTGAAAGTCCAGAATCTACTTTCCCTAAGGGACAATGGGACATACATGGAGCAGCTGCACACCCCACATGTTGGACTCACAAGGCCTCAAAGTCACACTAGGGCACACATATTCTTGGCAGCTGCAAAATAAAGAACCAAAACTCTCCACACTGAGAACTAAGTGCTCAGGGTAACCAGTTATATGACAGGCCAGGTACTCGTTAGGCTCCCGTAAGAAAGAGAAGAGTTAAGCTCACAGAAAGGACATGAAAGTCGGTAAACCAGCCACAAAATTTAAGGGACACATTTTCAAACCAAAATGAGACAGAAGCTAATAGGAGCCCGTAAGTCAGTTATTTCTGATGTTCCTACTGCTGTGGTGGGTGAAAGGAGACACAAACATGTTTTACCTAATATTCTGTGATCTGTTTCCCCAATTCTAACTATACAGCCTTGGCAGGCTTCCTCACCTCACAGCCCGGTTCCTCCTCTTCCTCAACCAATTAAAAAAAATCCACACACCTATTCTCCAGGGCTGCTGTAAGAATGAATCAGCACAGTATCTAAACTGTGGGGCTAACATTTACAGAGGTACTCCCTCAACACCCTGTTCTAAAGGCTTCAAATGGCCTTACTTGTTTGCCCTAATACCTGTCAAGACAGAAGAAACCATCGCTATCTTCCCCCTCCACAAAAGAAGGAGCCTAAGGCCCTAGAGATGAACAATACTCCCACCTCCCACCCCACTATTCTGTTTTCCTATAGCACACTGGTAATAAATGATGGTGATGGTACACCCTGTGCCTGCTACACTGAGGAACCAGCCAAGGCTCCTGAAGTCAACATATTAACTCATAGAATTCTCAGCCAACTCTCAGGTAGGTCATTAGTTCTTTCTCACACATAAAAGAAATGAGGCCAGAAACACAGTTATTTTCCCAAGGCCGTACAAATCAACTGATATGTGCTAGAATTGGAATTTTAACTCCAGAAGTATCCTTTGGTGTTTCCTCCCATAAAAACTAAGTTATGAAACTTTGACACATATACTGCTAAAAATTTACTTTCAAAAAGATATCCTATTAAATATTTATAATTCTAAGGGTTTCGAGCTTGTGTATGCTCTTTCAGTAAACTTACCGTGTTCTTCACAGAAAAGACAGAACACCTTTCTGTTTGTCCTGAAACAGTTCTGTCAATGAGATGTGAACAGCTATAAGCCCACTTCTTTGGATCCGACTGCAGTGCAGGGAACCCCCTCCATTTCCATCCCCTTGGAACTCAGCATACACAGCACACACCATGTGGAAACAGAGGACACAGGGTGTCCACAAAGCCAGTCTCAGCCCCCTGTTCAGAGAGCTCCTTCCCAGTTGTTTATTGTCCTTTCTCTGCTGTACTACAGTGTGTTACACCACACTTTGTGGTGGGGGGGGGGGACTCTCCCTTTCTCCCACATTTACTATTGATAACTATCAACAATCTCAAGAAGTTAGAAGAAAAGCAACCAGCAGACTAGTCTTTTCAACTCCATCTGATACAGGTTATTTTTAATTTTTAGCTGGTTGCTTTGGCCAGTGCCCCAAGATACAGCTCCCCAAACCTGATGAATCACAGCAGCGTGACCAGACTACTGCGATGCTCCAAGCATAGGGCTGGAGCTGTCAGAGCAGTGCTCTTCCCTGATACGGAATAGTCTTTTAGTACACTGTGAAGATGTGTTACTCTCGATGGTTTAGTAAAAAGCTAATAGCCAACAGCCAGGCAGGAAGAGATTAGGTGGGACTTGTGTACAAGGAAAGAGCACCAAGATAAAAAAGGGTGGAGTCACAAGTAGACAAGAGGAGAAGCAAGATGAACATGCCATATTGAAAACAGGTAGTGCCACATGGTAGAGCATAGATAAGAAATATGGGTCAATTTAATATGTAAGAGCTAGTTAGTAACAAGCCTAAGCTATTGGCTGAGCACTTACAATTAACAGTAAGTCTCTATGGTTATTTGGGAGCTGGCAGTCCTGACAAAAAACCCTGCCTAAACTTTCCTCCAATAGGAGTCAGCATTCCTCAGAAACACAACTTAGAGGGTGTCCACAGCTTTTCCTGAACGGAGCAAGACCTTTCAAAGGGGCCAGTGCTTCTACAGATAATGTCCAAGGTTCATTCTGACCAGACCATATCAGCTCATAAATGTGCAAATGATCTGTGGGCAAAGCTAGCATCTTCAAGATGGCTGGTATAAGGAGGGGAAGAGGGAACACAAGCTGTACAAACTATGTCTTACAGTAATTCATTCTCAAATTTCGTCCTTCAGCATATATGCAAGCTTAGTCATGTTCTGCTTTCAAATATCAACATGGAGGCTATACTCATTTTTTCAAGATCAAGAATAGTTTTATATTGTAAGTCAAAATAACTTTTCATCACAAACATTCAACAAAATTCCTCACTTTGCATATTCACATCTAACAATATTCATAAAATAAATTTTAGCCTTACAACACGAATGTGCAATTCTTCTGATGGATAACCAATGCTAAATAAAAGAGCAAGAGTCTGCTATTGTCCTCTACTGGGAAAATAAAGTTAGTATTTTTAGAATTAACACAAACACAATGGCATGAGTTAAGGGGAGCACAGAACATCTGTTCGGTGAAAGAGAGCTCTGTGGAGACTCTCGGTAGAGATGAGGCAACTGATTATCAGAAATACAAAGAGAACCTTAAAAATGCAGACACAGGGCTGGAGAAATGGCCCAGTGCTTAAGAGCACTGGCTGCTCTTCCAGAAGATCTGGATTCAATTCTAAGCACCCACGTGGCAGCTCACAGGCATCTGTAACTCCAGTTTTAGAGGATCCAATGCCTTCTGGCCTCTGCAGGCACCAGGCACACACATGCTGCACAGACATACATGCAGACAAAATACCCATACACATAAAAAATATTTTTTAAGTTGAATGTAGACACAGCCGGCTTTTAGTATATTCTAATGACAAACCTCGGTCTCCAAAACCACCACTAAACACCCAAAAGGATCAATACCATTCTCAAAGTGAGAGTAGATACCTGGACGGCAGAATACAGACTCCTTGCCATGAAGTAATTGTTCTATTTAGGGCTCCTTGGGATTTCCACAGACTCACCTGGCAATTAGAAATACTGTGCCATTGTTACCATTCATATTTATTTCAGCAAATTTCCTTTCAAACAAAATACAGATTATAAGCATCGCCAGAGAAAGTCTTCACATAACTAGATACCGCACCCCATTAGAGAGGCTCCAATGTTCCAGGTGAGAGTAACAGGGTCCTGGGCTGCTCAATGACCTAAGCAGAGGTCAGTGAACATTTCATGTTACCCTTAATCAGGGCTGAGTTCCATACCTCTAAGAACAGAAATATTATATGTTATGAATTTGAATACTAATTTGATTTAAAACACAAGATGGATACCCAAACTTGGTTTTTAACTGACTAACCACTATATATGACCAATGTATGCAACATCTACATCCTTGTTTGAGCAATTGTTTGCTTCTCCCTGGAAACTGGTAAGCAGGACAAATCATCATCTAAACTGGCAATTCCTGTCCTCTCCTCTGAATCTTACTGTAGCAGCCTGAGTGTGTTAGCAGACACTGATTCTATGCTTCACATCTTTTTTCTACATACATATTTGCTACACTTCTTCTGGAGCCAGATCTGCTTAGCAGACTGAATGCTGGGGCTCAATCACATTTTCATGCAACTATGAAGTTTCTATTATCTCAACTGCATGCATCCAAAGCACGAGCAAACGACATTCTGGCAACACTTTAAAACTGAGCTACAAAGTCTAGTTTTTATGTGCAGTATAAAATCCATTTAGAGCACTAAACCACCATTTTGTAAAAAGACAAACCTTTATATAATTTATAGCACTAGTAAATCCAGAGTTCCTGGTAGATTTAAAAACAGCATTTAAAGTATCACTTTAGATTAAAACCAGCGGCAAGAAGCCTACTCCCTTGTGTTCTAGCAGGCCAAATCAAACTGCAATACTAGCAGGCCATCTAGTGACCACTCGGGTTAGTGGAAAGAAAAGAGGAAACCTTGTGCTTGCTTGTCTTGTATATTCCGGAATAAATGCATAGGAAATGAAGCAAGCTAAGAAAACAAAGGTCCTTTGACTAAATGCTGAGACGAATTCTTTATCTGAATGACGGAAAAAGAACTTAAGACTCTAAGGTACCCATATAACTGAAGCCCTCACAGCTGCAGCACCCACTTTTCCTGAACATGCAAAATAAGTACTGATCTTCCTTGCTGACAAAAGATAAGAATTCACTTCAGAAGAGTCACCCCAAAGTAGTGCTGATAAGAAAACGCCACCTGCCACGATTATTCCCACAGGCACAGCTGTCTCAAGCTCCTACAGACCATACTAACTTTTCTCTAACACAGAACAATGAGTTTTGAATGCCCTAAGTGACAATGTCTTTCATATGGAGAGATTCTTGGTCGATGTGTCCTGGACACTTTCAAGATAGAATTTTGTCACCATAGGATTATCTTGATTGCAAGCTAGTAACTTTCAGCTTCAACCCATGCCAGCTTAATCGATCACTGCCTACAGAAAGCCTCCGTGAGAACCTCTAAACAATAGAGTCCAAAGGCTTCTGGGTTGCTATACATGTGGAGGTGCTAAGAGAGTGGCAGCCTAAAGAAGGCATGGAAACTTGGTTCCCCATTCTGGACACTACCCTACATATCCCTCCATCAAGCTGTTCCTACGCTGATAATAAACCAGCAACAACCAATAAAGTGCTTTCCTGAGTCATTCTGACCAATTACAAGGCCTAAGGACAGGAACCCTAAGTTATATAAACAACTGGGCAGAATAGTGGGTGACTTTGGCAGCTGCATTCAGGACTCATCTGAACAGGCAACCTTCTAAGATTGGGGCCTTAACCTGTGAACTAAACTACTCCACGAAGGATTGGAATTGAGCTGGGCTGCTGGGACACTCCAGTATGTCAGAAGAGAAGTGGTCACTGTGAGGGAAAAAAAAAAAAAAAGCAAAACAAATGAAAACCCTTAAAACTGGACCTGCAGCAGAGATAAAATCTTCCTTAGTTTATTTCCGAAATAAAGTTGCCGTTATAGCCAGCACTGGGTTTTCTAAGGATCCCAACCACGGAGGGGAGCTCATGCACATGAGATAACTGCCATAGGCAACTGACAGAACACAGTGCTGCAGAAAAAACACTTGTGCAAATTCACCTGTCCACCTCGGACTGCAGGACACCCATGTTAATGATCCTTGCAGCCAAGGACAACTGTCTCAAGCCAACTTCTAAGACCTCCTCATTTAACCTTTAAAAATCCCTGTCTCCCTCAAAGGCATGATAGAACATATCTTTAATCCTAGCAGTTCAGAGACAGAGACAGGCAGATCTCTGTGAGCTGGAGGCCAACCTGGTCTACATAGAAAGTTCCAGGACAGTCAGGGAGTCCTTATCTAAAATAATACAATACTAATAATAATAATAACAGCTAAGCCTCACAGGGACATTTCTCAGAGGTTAAGAACACCCACTACTCTTTCAGAAGACCCTAATCAGTTCCTAACACTCATGCTGAGCAGCTCACAACCAAATTCTAGCTCCAAAAGACACAATGCCTTTTTCTGACCTCTGTGAGCATGTGGACGTACATGTGATCGCATGAGTGTGCTGGGGTACACACACACCTTCAAACAAAAATAGCCTCTAAAGACCTTATTTCCCACCACATAGAACATTTCACACTATCTAGACTCAAACCTGGGAAGTTTCTTTCTCTGCATAATGAATATCTTTTCCAAGCCAGGCAGTATTGTCCTTGATTTTCCTAGAGTACTTTTAAAGCATTCTAAAAATAGTCGGTGTCTCTAAGACCAATGAAGTGCCTTTCTTTCCATTTCTTCATCCCATCTACACTCACGAATTAGATCAAAGATTCAGATTCAATAACAAACCTGAAAGGGAGTAACATAGAAGAGAAGGTGCATTAGAAAGATCTAAGTGTAGGATGTAGTGGGATTTGGGCGTTTTTTAAAAGAAAGCTTAGATGCATAGTTCCTAAATATCAAATTTCTAAATACCTACAGGATGTAGCCAGAACCAATTGAGACCCAAGAAACACTAACCTTCTGCTCTGTTTTGTTCCTGTGTTTTTGGGGAGTAGATCAGCAGCCTGGCGTGGGAGAGTTCCACTCTCCAAATATTATACTAAGGTTCAATTTGTATCATAAGTGTTTATATATCCCTCAATAAATATTAACCCTTTATATGATATATTACAAGTAAATTATTTCTACAATAGTAAACTGCAGAATCCACCCTGTGCCCATGTCACCCCACCTGACTGAACTACTCTGAGATACACAAACTCAAACCTGCTTCTCATCAGTAAAATGGTGACAGTTACAATTACTCCTCAGGGCTTTAAAAAACTAAATGCACCAACACTACCCACATACCGAGCACACAGTTTAATGTAGTAAAACAGGCCTAGCAAGCTATTCATGGTTCCCACCTTTGTTCATGGGATTCTCTTTCAGCACAGTTATATTCCCACACAGGATGCTAGTTGGAGAACATGTCTTCACATCACCACTCACGGACAACCTGTAAACTGATCAGGTCGTCCTCCTTGGCTTTCGATCACCACGGTACTCACTCATCCTCTTCTTACCCTAATCTACTTCAGATTCACCATGTACTCTCACCTCGCCACCTAGACACAGTCTCTCAAGCATCACTCTGGAGGTGAACTGCATTTCCTACCCTTGGCTAGATGGAGTGTGCATTATACCACGTCATCATCCCATGGGAGAACAGTGCATCCCACCACCAAGAAATGTGACCCAGCAACTGTTCACCAGCTTCTCCCTATGCCCTGAGGCTTATTTTACAATCAGCTTTACTAGGAGACAATCACCAAGAATACATGTTAGAACAGTGTAGTGTATGTCTGTGTGTCTTCCTCCAACTGTAATTTTGAATTCTACATAATGCTACAAAAGCAGCAGCATAAACTAATGTGTACATGGCCATCCTGTCTACACACTTAACTAAGAGTGGCAAGGAGCGTACGGGCAGGTCTATAACCCAACTGTACTATCTGGCCGGCCACCACGTCCCAGTGTTTGCTGTAGTACGACATGTGGCACTCAGTGGGTCTCTGGCTAATAAGATTCACCATGCGCAACAGAACAGTACTCACATGCTGTCAGGAAAGTGTGCTAAGGAAGCATGCATCTGAAATCTTTATCCACAAATAAAGATGAGCCAAGAGATCAAACTGCAGTAATAGGGTTTCCTCTCTGTGGTCACTCTAGCTTGTGATAAACAACAGCCTTCCTAAGAAAACTTCTCTGTTCAAAGTCCTTACAACCAGAATCACTTTCTAGACATAGACTTAAGTGTGATGAGAAGACTCCTAAAACTAAGGTCAAAAATAGATATTTTTAAAAAAATTGAGAAATCTCCAGAAGTAGAAGCCAACACTACCATAAGCAGATCTTCTAATTTCTTTGAAATACTTCCAAGGTTTTGAGATAGCACACAGGAGGAACTGAGTGCAAAGACTTCTTATGAATGCCACAGAAATGGGGAGGAGGGCACAGCTCAGTGCTTAAGAGCACTGTACTTCCAGAGGACATGGGTTTGAATCCCAGCACTCACATGGCAGCTAAAAATTATATGTAACTCAAATTCCAGAGGATTCTAGCTTCCAAGAACATTGCACACATGGCCCAGACATATGTGCAGTGTTAATACCTATACACATGAAAGAAAAATAAATAAATCTTTAATTAAAAAAAATACAAGGAAAGGGGTATTAAAAGATAAACTGGGAGGGAAAACGAGCCACTGGCCCAGTTTCTAAAGGTCAGAAAGAATCATTGCAAAAGACATAAAGTACTGCATGTGTGCCCTTTACAATGTTCAGCAAATGTCAAAGATGCTGAGAATTATATTCTTATGCCTCTTTTTGAGACACTGGGTGAAACTGTCCAATCATCACATTGTCTGGCAAGTATAAGATACAAAAAATAATCAATATAATCTCTAAGATTAATTAAATTAGATGGAAGGCACTTGTGGGAAAATGCTTTTGTACACTGTAAATAATTTGTCACTCCTACTGGTTTAATATAAAGCTCACTAGTCAAGTAGCTAGACAGGAAGGTAAGGCAGGGCAACCAGACTAGGAGAATTCTGGGAAGCAGAAGAGCAGAGCTGCAGATGCCAGGAGATGCAAGACGAGAATGCCACAGTGAGGAAAGGTACCAAGCCAGGGGGCTATACATAAATAGAACCATATATTAGTTTAAGAGTAAGAGTTAGCAAGTAACACCCCTGAGCCATAGGTCAAACAGCTTGTACTTAATATAAGCCTCAGAGTCATTATTTTATACTTCAGGACCACAGGTGGGAGAGATTTTGTCCCGTCCACTGGGCCCAGACAGGTCAGAAACTTCTGACCTCAGGCATTAACTAGGACCGCAGAGATTAAGATAAACAGCAGCAGGAGAAGGGAGGAGAAGGAGGAAGTACATACTGCGGCAGAACACATAGTGACAATACATACAAACATACGCATCTTAGAGCCAAACTATGAGGAATTCTCAACGCAGATCATCTTAATTCTATTAAAAAAAAATGGGAAAATCAATAATGAAAAAAATAGATTAAACTTCAGAGAGACGATTCTGTGAATGGCATATCATGAAATAAAAGGCACAGAATGGAGACATAGTCACAAAATCAGAGTGGCACTGACCTTGTGCTCTAGCCAGTGGGGGGAAAACAACATGTAAATTACATGCATTACAGGTACCCACAAGTCTGTGCCTCACCTTACAGAACAGAAACCCTGAACATAATGTATGGCCTCGTGTTTGACGTTGGATAAGAGAGGATGTTAGTGAAAATGTTAGCACACGAGATTTAGCTGGGGTGTAGCGACTCTGCCATTCCTAGACGTACAGAGGAGCTGCACTATCTTCACAGACATTAAAGGAACAACGCAAATCAGCAACAATCACAAAGCACTAAAGAGAGGCAGAGGAGTCAGCTGAGTTCAATCCTCAGCACCCACACAGTAGAAAGAACCAAATAAAGCAAGCTATCTTCTAACCTCTACAGGGCTCCATGGCACACACCTACCCATACAAACACACACAAAAATAAATAAATAAATAATTTAAGGAAAAAAAAAAAAAAACACTATCCCAATCTTTACTGTGTGCTCAGATACAATATCCAGAGTGCAATAAATTTATGAGAAAACCACCCACAGTTGAGTGCCAATGCCATCAAGGCTAGATTCAGAAATTACCCAGAGTTCAACCATCAATCAGAACTTTAAATGGAAACAGTAAAATAAGTGATCCATAGGACCATGTGGAACGTGGTCAGCATGAATCCCTGGAGAACTTTAACAAGGATGTACATGACAGGGAACAGAAGCCAAATGATGACAAAATTGGTTTGGGTTTTGCATTGTTTATCTGTTTTTTATGTGTCTGAGTGGTTGCCCAGCATACATATGTGTGCACTATGCATGTGCATGGTACCCTTGGGGGCCTGAGAAGGCATCAGACTTGCTGGCACTGGAGTAACAGGCAGCTGTGGACTTCTATGTGGATGCTGGGAATCAAGTCAAGAAGAGCAGTCAGTGTTCTTAACTCTCCAGCCCCAAACTGTGAGTTAATGATTATCGCAGTTTAAAAACTCTGGGCAAGGCATGGTAATGCAGATTTTTACACCCAGCACTCAGGAGGCGGGCAGATGTATAGGAATTTGAAGCAAGCCTGACCTACAAAGAGCACTAGGATAGACAGGAATACATGGAAACCTCGTCTCAAAAATTAAAAAAGAAAATCCTCCTATAAGCTCGTCGATATAGTAGATGCAATAAAGAATCAAGAAACTTAGAAATAAATTAAAATAACCAGTTATTTATTAACTGAAAAAAAGCAGGGCATCTATGGAAAAATATCTCACTGTTTAACATATGGATAACTGGAGTCCCTGCTGGAAAAGAGCTGACGATGTTAAAAAAAAAAAAAAAAAAAAAGAAAAGAAAAGAAAGAATGACTGGGCTATTGATTACACACCTGCAAACACAACAGCTACACATATGTAAGCTACTGTACACCAATTAAAACAAAGACACATTTTAAAACAATGTAATGGTCATGAATTTTCAAAACTCAATAAAGTGCTCAGCAGGGTGGCACACTACAGAGCAAGAGTTTGTTTCAAGACACATGAAACGACTGTGATGGGAGAGGCATGCTTACAGGACTCCAAGAAAGAAATTCCGACTGCCCAAAATACCTGCTAAAGACCAAGCGGAGGAAGAGTCTCCCCAACTCCTCTGCCTCCAGCACATCATGCATCACTGAATCATGCTTCTAATACACTTCCCAGGAGCCATGCGCTCCTCTTTCTTCTTCTCTGACCTACAGTGCAAACCTCCAAGGATGGAGTTGTGGCTCATTAACCTCTGCCCTGCTAATGCCTACATTTGTGACTAACCATAGCAATGGGGTCTAGTTACATACGGTTGGTGGAAGATGAGGAATGACTGCGGGGACCACTTTGGAGGGATGAGAGGGAAACTGAAAGCAGGGGACTAGATGGGAGCCCAAGTTAGTTAACAGGAAACCTAGAAACTGGAGTAAAAAACCCTCCTAAGATAATGCCATGGGCCCAAACATAGTGATCAGGACATCAGCAGCACACACATGCACATATAAAACATGTACAGATAAAATGTCAGAATAGTGAATTCACTATCTCCTATTATTTCTATTTATTCAGAAAAACATTTGAATAAGAAAAAAATTCAGAAGGAAAGTCTTATGCTAACTACCCAGGATATATTTTGTAATATAAAGAACTTCAAGGTGAAACATATATATTTAGGCAAAAGAAAGAAAGCTGTGAGAGACTGTAGATGAAAGGGGATTCTCCTGAGAATCACCTGTACAGGACAGAATGGGGGGGGGGGGGTCAATGACACATTCACACCTGCTTCACACAATACAAGTGTCCAGCAAAGCAGGACCGCACAAGGGGGTGAACGCTAGCATGCCAAGCCCACTGCTCACACAGAGGCCCGATTCTCTCCAACTAAAGTGAACGATGGAGCAGGGAAGTGACAGAAGAGGTAACAGCTGGTTTAGAGAAAAGAAAAAGTATTTCTAAGGCCAGAATAAAATCCAAGGGAAGCATGTATCTGCTACTGGGCCCCAGTGCCTCTGCTGTTCCCACATGCCCAGGAGCCAGAGAGCCAGGAAGCCTCCCTCCATAGGACCCCTCTCTAAAATCCATCGCCAAGTTGAAGGTGTATCCCTATCAAATATGTTAGGAAACTTAACAGTTCTGTGTGTCTCAAGTCACACAGCAGAACGGTCA